>JACCEG010000417.1:0-16051 GCA_014065205.1 Tuber brumale | reverse complement strand
CGGCGATTGAAATCAACCCTCAACGCTAGGTACTCACGAACCATCCACCCCCCCTCTCCTCCCGCGATGGCTTTGGCCTAGCAGTGACGGCCACCTCCCCCCTTTTCCCACTGCCATCCCTTGCTCTTTTACGCGGCGTGGCTTCCCTCCCTCAGGGTTCCGGTACTGCCTTTCTGCTGCCCGTTCTCGCCCCTTTCCTCGCTTACTGAGGCCCCTCCTCACGGTTGGCGACCGCTCTCTTCCCATGCTTCAGAGGGCTGGGAACACGGTTTCTGCGGTACGCGAGGACTACTCTTTAGGCCTGATGGTCGACCTCGCTCCTCACCTTCCTTGGGAACCTCTCTTCTTCGTTTCCGTTTGGCGTTGGGTGTGGTGGACGCCTGTCTCCCTGTGTGCACGAGCACCGTGGGGGAACGCCTCGGCTAGTAACTTCGGGGCCTGTCTCGCTTGGAGATCTGGCCATACCCTCCTAGTCTTACCGTTCAAGTTGGAACTACGCTTGTTGGAGACCGCCTAGCAAGACACGAACACGATTACCGATAGTCGACACAGTCGCGTTCGGTTTCTGGCCCGTTCTGGCGGTTGGATCGGCTTGCACCCTACTGCTACACCCTCCCTCGGCTAGCTCCCTACTGCTCCACCCTCTCCCGCCGCAGCCCACCGGCGGCTCCCTTTCTCGGTTACGTCGCGTTCCGGGATAACTTCTTCGGTTTTCTGCTGCCAGCGCGTATCTCTGGCTTGCTTGTTGTGGGACTCACCCTGGTGCGATTTTTCTTTTGTTCTTTTTTTGTGATGTCCCGTGCGGTTACCTTATTATGTTTTCCTACTTTCTTCTTAGTTAGGCTTCTCCTATTCTATGAGTTCGCTTGCGAGGTAGGGATGGGTTTTTCTTTGGGGCGAGATGTGCGGTTAGGCCCATACTAGAGGGTCTTGGAGATACGGTCAGGCCGGGCGGGAGGAGGAATGGGGATTGTTTATACCATAGCTCGCGCTGCATGCAAGTTCTTGTACCCTAAATAACAACAAATACATGATGATAAAAAAGAAAAAAAGAAAAAAAATAGAAAAAAGAAGACTGTGTAGATAGGCGGACAGGGTGATGGCGAACAGACTTTCAGCCCTGGCTCGGTTCCTGGGCCTACTCTCCCCGAACCAGACTGGCTCCCTACCCGGTCTAAGCACCTTTGACGCCGCGGCCACCCTCTCTCACGAGGTACAGTTGTTTATGCGCCTCAAACTCAAGGTCTCGACCGTCTTCCTAGACATTAAAGCAGCCTTCGCCAACGTCTTGGCCCCGCTACTCTGCGACAGACTCGCCACCAAGGCGGTCAACCCTTACATGGTCTTGTGGATAAGATCTTTCCTCCACGGGCGCACCTGCCCCCTGGTCTTCCAAGGCGCCCACCAAATTTTTTCAAAGGTGTTGGTTGGCACCCCCCAAGGCTCCCCAATCTCCCTCCTACTCTTTGTCATTTACGTCTCTACCCCCCACTTCGCGGTCCCCAGGGGCCTAATCCTCTCCTATGTGGACGACTTCGCAGTGACGGTTGCCTCGTGCTCCTACCGGAGGAATGTCCAGAGACTGCAGGGCATCACCAAGATCATGCAGCGGAAAGCTAGCAGGATGGGTGCGTCCTTCTCGATCCCGAAAACTTAACTCATGCACTGGGAGACCCCGTCTCAAAAGGTGCCCCCACCCCCGATCCCGGTCCTGCTAGAAGATCGCGTCTTTCACCCCTCCAAACTGATACGCTGGCTCGGATACTGGTTTGAGCCCTTCTCCACCTCAGGTACCAGAGGTACCACATCCCACTTCATTAGAAGACTAGGCCTGGCGCAAGGGGCCTTTGCCACCATCAAAAGGCTCTCTAGACCCGGCAAGGGCCTTCCTCCCTTCCTCTGCCACCGCCTGGCGACATCATTAGTTTCCCCGATCCTCCTCTATGGAGCGGACCTTTTCTCCCCGAGTCTCACTCTCTTGGACCGCATGTCAGCTTTCTGGAGGTCTGTACAGAGATGGGTCACAAACTGCTTCTCCTCGACACCGCTTGGTGCCCTCACCTGCGAGTCGGCCCTGCCCCCCATGCCCCTTCTGATCCGTCATCGCCAGAGACTTGCTGCCATAAGGCTGGTATGCCTCCCGCCGGAAGCCAACCCAGCAACCACAAGGCTCCACCCAACTTTCCCAACGTTGTCCCCCTTCAGGGCCCGGGACGAGCACCGACACTACACCCGAGGCCTGACGTCGGTCTATGCTCCCCTTTCGTGGAGGTCCGCCGTCCCCTCTCCGCCCATAAGGAAACACCTCCCAACAGATGCCATTGCCCATCGTACCCTCACCCTCATCCCCGCATCTGGCCCTCTGCCGGTGGCGTCTCCCGACCTCCTCCCGCCCGACTGCCTACCAGTTGAGGAGGGAGCCCCCGCATACAGGTCGATCAAGCTGCGTGCCAGGACAACGCTAGTTAAAGAATGGAACGATCAATTCCCGCCACCCCCAGGTTACCGTTACCTGCCGTCTCTAACACCCCACCCCTTTATGGGGTTGGGAAAATTCATGGCTGGCAGGATCCACAAAATGCGATCGGGGAAAAGCTACCTCTCCGCCCACCCGTCGTGGTTCACCGTGGATCCCGCTCCCCTCTGCCCGCTCTGCGAGGAGGACGAAGAGGACTTCAACCATGCAATCCTGACCTGCGAATCTCGCAAAACACCTCGTGAGGGCCACCTCCAGGGCCTCACCTCGTTGGACAAGGACAGCCCCCTCTGGTCAAACCCCGCCACCCTTGTTTCTCTCGCCAGATACATAAATGTCGCAGCGACGGGCTTCCCACCAGGAATGCCCCCGGCTGCACGGGACCCCCAACACCATGAGGGAGGAAGAGCCCCCGACTTACCGATCCACGGTTTCGCCCCCCGGGCGTGAGATAACCGCTGCCTGTTAGGCTTTTCTAGGTTGCGGGAAATATTTTTCTTGTTATGATGCTGTTTTTGTTTGTTTTATTTCCTTAGGGATTTTGTGTCGGCTATCGGACACGTTCAGGAGGTTTTTATAGTTTGGTGCGATTATTTCCTTTGTGCTTCCGAGGTTTTTGAGATTAAGGTTTTGTTTATGCCATAGCTAGCGCTACATGCAAGTTCTTGTACCATAAATCAATGAATATATGAAGATAAAAAAAGAAAAAAAAGAGAAAAAAAGATTGTGTAGATAGGCCATCCTACGTCTCCTCTACACACCCGGCGATTGAAATCAACCCTCAACGCTAGGTACTCACGAACCATCCACCCCACCTCTCCTCCCACGATAGCTTCGGCCTAGGAGTGACGGCCACCTCCCCCTTTCCCCACTGCTGTCGCTTGCTCCTCTATGCGGCGTGGCTCTCCTCCCTCAGGGTTCCGGTACTGCCCTTCTGCTGCCCATTCTCGCCCCTTTCCTCGCTTAGCGAGACACCTCCTAACGCTCGGCGACCGCTCGCTTCCCATGCTTCAGACGGCTGGGAACACGGTTTCTGCGGTACGCGAGGAGTACTCTTTAGGCCTGATGGTCGACCTCGCTCCTCGCCTTCCTTGGGAACCACTCTTGTTCGTTTCCGTTTGGCGTTGGCTGTGGTGGACGCCTCTCTCCCTGTGTGCACGCGCACCGTGGGGGAACGCCTCGGCTAGTAACTTCGGGGCCTGTCCCGCTTGGAGATATGGCCATACCCTCCTAATCTTACGGTTCAAGTTGGGACTACTCTTGTTGGAGACCCCCTGGCAAGACACGAACACGATTACCGATAGTCGACACGGTCGCGTTCGGTTTCTGGCCCATTCTGGCGGTTGCATTGGCTTGTACCCTATTGCTACACCCTCCCTCGGCTAGCACCCTACTGCTCCACCCTCTCCCACCACAGCCCACAGGCGGCTCCCTTTCGCGGTTACGTTGCATTCCGGGATAACTTCTACGGTTTTCTGCTGCCCGCGCGTATCTCTGGCTTGGTTGTTGTGGGGCTCACCCTGGTGCGAGATTTCCTTTGTTTTTTCTGAGATATTCCGGGCGGTTACCTTCTTATGTTTTCCTGCTATCTTCTTAGTTAGGCTTCTCCTATTCTCTGAGTTCGCTTGCGAGGTAGGGACGGGTTTTCCTTTGGGGCGAGATGTGCGGTTAGGCCCATACCAAAAGGTCTTGGAGATACGGTCGGGCCGGGCGGGAGGAGGAATGGGGATTGTTTATGCCATAGCTAGTGCTGCATAAAAGTTCTTGTACCCTAAATAACAACGAATACATGAAGATAAAAAAAGAAAAAAGAAAAAAAAAGAAAAAGGAGAAAAGAAAAGGACTGCGTTGATAGGCCATCCTCGGTCTCCTCTACACAACCGGCGCTAGAAATCAACCCTCAACGCTAGGTACTCATGAACCATCCACCGCCCCTCTCCTCCCATGATGGCTTCGGCCTAGGAGTGACGGCCACCTCCCCCTTTTCCCATTGCCATCGCTTGCTCTTTTATGGGGCGCAGGTATCCTCCCTCTGGGTTCCGGTACTGCCTTACTGCTGCGCGTTCTCGCCCCTTTGCTCGCTTAGCGAGGCCCCTCCTCACAGTCGGCGACTGCTTGCTTCCCATGCTTAAGACAGCTGGGAACACAGTTTCTGTAGTACGCGAGGACTACTCTTTAGGCCGCACGGTTGACCTCGCTCCTCTCCTTCTTTGGGGACCTCTCTTCTGCGTTTCCGTTTGGCGTTGGCTGTGGTGGACGCCTGTCTCCCTGTGTGCACGCGCGCCGTGGGGGAACGCCTCGGCTAGTAACTGCGGGGCCTGTCTCGCTTGGAGATTTGGCCATACCCCCCTGATCTTACGGTTCAAGTTGGGACTTATCTTGTTGGGGACCGCCTCGCAAGACAAGAACACGATTACCGATAGTCGTCACGGTCGTGTCTGGTTTCTGGCCCGTTCTGGCGGTTGGATCGGCTTGCACCCTACTGCTACACCCTCCCTCAGCTAGCACCATACTGCTCCACCCTCTCCCGCCGCAGCACACCGGCGGCTCCCTTTCTCGGTTACGTCGTATTCGGGGATAACTTCTACTGTTTTCTGCTGCCGGAGCGTATCTCTGGATTGGTTGTTGTGGGGCTCACCCTGGTGCGAGATTTCTTTTGTTTTTTCTGTGATGTCCCAGGCGGTTACCTTCTTATGTTTTCCTGCTTTTTTCCTAGTTAGGCTTCCCCTATTCTCTGAGTTTGCTTGTGAGGTAGGGACGGGTTTTTCTATGGGGCGAGATGTGCGGTTAGGCCCACCCCAGAGGGTCTTGGAGATATGGTCGGGCCGGGCGGGTCGAGGAATGGGGATTGTTTATGCCATAGCTAGCGCTGCATGCAAGTTCTTGTACCCTAAATAACAACGAATACATGAAGAAAAAAAAAAGGTTAGAAAAAAAGAAAAAAAAGAAGACTGAGTAGATAGGCCATCCTCCATCTCCTCTAGACACCCGGCCCTTGAAATTAACCCTCAACGCCCAGTACTCGCGAATCACCCACCCCCCCTCTCCTCCCACCATGGCTGTGGCCTAGGAGTGACGGCCATCTCCCATTTCCCACCGCCATCGCTTGCTCTTTCACGCGGCGTGGCTTTCCTTCCTCTGGGTTCCAGTATTGCCTTTCTGTTGCCCGTTCTCGCCCCTTTCCTCGCTTAGCGTGGCCCCTCCACGCGGTTGGCGACCGCTCTCTTCCCATGCTTCAGATGGCTGGGAACACGGTTTCTGCGGTACGCGAGGGCTACTCTTTAGGCCTGATGGTCGACCTCGCTCCTCTCCATCCTCGGGGACCACTCTTCTTCGTTTCTGTTTGGCGTTGGCTGTGGTGGACGCCTTTCTCCCTGTGTGCACGCGCACCGTAGGGGAACGCCTCGGCTAGTAACTTCCGGGTTAGTCTTGCTCGGAGATTTGGCCATAACCTCCTAGTCTTACGGTTCAAGTTGGGACTACTCTTGTCGGAGACCGCCTAGCAAGACACGTACACGATTACTGACAGTTGACAAGCTCACGTTCGGTTTATGGCCCGTTCCGGCGGATTGGATCGCCTTACACCCTACTGGTACACCCTCACTCGGCTAGCACCCTACTGCTCCACCCTCTCCCGCCGTCGCCCACAGGCGGCTCCCCTTCTCGGTTACGTCGCGTTCCGGGATAACTCCTACGGTTTTCTGCTGCCAGCACGTAAATCTGGCTTGGTTGTTTGTCGAGCTCACCCTGATGTAACTTTTTTTCTTTTTTTTTTCGGAGATGATCTGCGCGGTCACCTTCCCATGTTTTCCTGCTTTCTTCTTAGTTTGGCTTCTCCTATTCTCTGAGTTCGCTTGCGAGGTAGGGACGGCTTTTTCTTTGGGGCGAGGTGTGCGGTTAGGCCCATACCAGAGGGTCTTGGAGATACGGTCAGGCCGGGCGGGAGGAGGAATGGGGATTGTTTATGCCATAGCTAGTGCTGCATGCAAGTTCTTGTACCCTAAACAACACTGTATACATGAAGATAAAAAAAGAAAAAAAAGAAAAAAAAGGATAAAAAAAGACTATGTATATAGGCCACACTCCGCTTCCGCTATTTTCCCCCCCCTACATTTTCACCTTGCCTTCAACACCATCAGCGTCCGGTGTGCCCACACGATCGTGCCTCTCCCTGAAGCCTTTTTGACTGAGGCCTCACTGCCTAGTCGGGAATGTCCTCAGTCCCCCTCCCCCCCTCAGAACACTCCTCCCTGTCAGGAATCCACCCCCATGTCCCCCTTCTGCTTGCTCTGCTTGAAAATGCGACGACACATGCGGGTGTATCCCCTCAGCTATTCCTCCCAGTCAGCTCAGGAGAACTAGACGACCTCTTGCCAGGCGAAGCCGTTATCCTCCCCCTTCTTTGCACCTCACTCCTGGCATAGAGGGCCCTCTCCACTCAGATAGATGAGCTCGCACTGGAGGTCGCAAGACTCTCCGGTCAGATCGACGACCTCTACGCGCGCAAGACCAAACCCTCTGCCGCCCCCCCACCCCCCTCTTCGGAGAATGCAACGGCAGCCTCTCTGTCCGCCCTGCAGCTCTCGGTCAGATACCTAGCATCGCGTCTGACCACCCCCCTCTCCCAATCAACACGCTACCAACAGCCCCCACCCCAGCGAAACGCACCCATGCAAGCCACGACTGGGGCGGCTTGGGTGGCCCCATCCAGAAAGGGTAAAGAGAGGGCGCCACCCAACTCAGACTCCACCCTTGCCAATAAGCTTACTCCACTCTACGAGGGTGGGGGCGATGCCGACATCCCTTGCTACAGTACCAAGGATCAGAAGTGGTATGGCAACCCTGCTGCCTACGCGGCCAAGTTCCCGCGCTCTAGGGAAGCGGTGACCTTCAGAAAAGGAAATTACCCCCCTGCCTCCGAGTTCAACCCAGCCCTAAAATCGTCGGCCCAACCCGGCCCCTCCTCCTACGCTGAAGCTGCTTCATCTGGACAGAAGAAGAAGGGCAAGTCGAGCAGAAGCAAGAACGCCACGACTGCTGCCCAGGTTGCGTCTGGTCTGGCTGAGTCTGCCCCGTCTAAGGGGCCAAAGAGCCTTCCGGCAGCCGAGACACGGTTCTTTGGCCCTCGCGCGTCCCCCCTCACTCACCCCAAGGCCAACCTCATAGCTGCCTCCTTCCCAGACCTCGCCGCCTCAGTCTCAAGGGAGGCCGGCTGCAACCTCCCCCTATCATTCTCTGCCCGAGTGAACGACAGAGGAGCGGTGACCCTGCTTGCTTTTTCACATTTTGTTCCTTCTACCTCCTACTCCCCTTAATACGAAGCACTTTCTGTAAAGCTGAATCAGTCCTTCCCCCTTGGTGACTCCCCCTGGCTCCCCTTCCGCCCAGCACCAAATGAGGTGCAACTGGCTGTTCACTCCCTCCCTATTGCATACCTTCCTGAGGAGGACGGCGACCTCTTCCAGTCCCTGTTGACTACCATACTCAATGTCAAGAACGTCCAGATCCTCTCCGCCCGCTACCTCAATCCCGACCGCGACTCCCGCGTTTTAAAAAAGGCAACCTCGGTAGTAGTCACCGTGGCCCCGGAAGATGAGGCCGCCATGCTGGGCAACTCCTACCTTTTCTCCTCTCGCTGTAAGATCGAGTGGGCATACTCGTCTAGCGGCCTCACTCAATGCCGTAACTGTTGTGAATACGGACACCATTCAGCTAGATGCAAGATCGATCATCCAGTCTGTCCCATCTGCGCCCTCTCCCATAGAAAACAAGCACACAGGTGCCAGAACCCTACCTGCCCAAAGGGCGGGAATCTCAGAGCAGTCGCCAACTGCTGCCCGACCTCTCCCCCGCTCTGCGCCGTATGCAGAGGCTCCCAGCCGGCCTTCGCTCGAGACTGCCCATCGAGACCCGCCCCCCCTGCTCTGCGTAGAGAGCCCCCTCTACTGCAGGATGAGGAAAGAATGGACACGACGAACGACCCTGGCGAGGGTCCTTCAACTGGTACACGACCCCTCCTACTCCCCATCGATTTTATGACACCCCGTCCTAGGAGGGGTGATGCCCCCCCCACAAGTCCCCCCACAAACGTTCAGAAACCAAAAGGAGGTGCCCTGCCCAACCCCGCATGGCAGGAAACTCCCACTCCAATCTCGCTGCCTGAAACGCCGGAAGGCGCGTAATGGCTGGTCATACCTCCCCTGTGAGTTCCGTGCTGGCGACGGGCTCCGATAATTCCATATCCATTCTACAACACAACTGCTTGGGAAGCTGGGATGTGTTCCTCTCCTTGTTTAATTCCTTCTCTTTACTGGATCACCCCGCAACCCTTGTCCCTCTTCAAGACCCCCCACTGTACAGGGGCAAGCCCCCTGCGTTTGCGAATTTTAAGCCTTTTCTGCCCCCATCCCTAACGGTGGCAAGCCTAGAGTGGCCTGCTACCTCAATCTTCCCTCCACTCAACAGTTCTTGGTCCTTCCTGTTTTTTCTGAAGCAAGAGCCTGGATGGCGATGGATTTCTTTTCTTCAGGGGAATTTTTTGATTCCTTTGTAACCAAGTTCCGCGTGGTAAACCTCTAAAGCACTTGGGACGGCTCCCCCTTCAAAAGGACAGTCTCGCCTGGTGCTGCGTTCCCCCCCACGCCCTCCCCCATGCTGGTCGGCGGTGACTTCAATATCCACCATGCCTCCACTGACCCAGATCGCCTCTTCCCGGTTCAAGACCTTGGGGCATCCTCTCCATTCTTTGAGAAAGCTGCCGAAGGAGGCTTCTGCCTTCTAAACACGCCCGGTACCCTCACCTACTTTCCCTGCGATTCGAACCTCTGTCCCTCAGTGATAGACCTGGCATTTGCCAATGCCCCCCTCGCGCCCAACTTCCGATCCTGGAGCATGCCTCTCCCTCCAACGGGTTCAGACCATGTCCCAATCCTCATCAGACTATCAGAACCATTGGCCCACCCCCCACGCCCCTCTCCATTGTGGACGAAGACCGACTGGCCCCCCCTCGAAGAAGGACTAAAGAAGATGAAGTTCCGCCCCCCTCTGCCCGTCCCTACGCCACGAACACTGTCAATCTGGTTTGACGCGGCCCTGGATAGGATAAGGTCCCAACTCAAAGGTCACACCTCCTACAAAATGCCCTCCTGCAGGTCGAAACCCTGGTGGACCCCCAATCTGACAACACAAAGATCAGCCTTCCACTCCACCGTCCTGGCAGCCCACAAGGACCCCCTCCCCTCATCCAAAGAATTGTGCAGGGAGGCACGCCTCCTATACTTCAAGGCTATCAAGAAGGCCAAGAATGAATACTGGAATATCTTCCTGCAAACAGCGAACCCCCAGACCATCTGGATGGCGAAAAGGTTCCCCTTAGGCAAACCGCGAGAAATATTCCCTCAAATTCCTGGGGCAGAAAGCTCCCGCGAAATCAACAAAGCCCTCCTCGAACACTTCTTCCCCAAGAAGGGGTCCACTCCCCCCCCTCGCATCCTACGTGAGTTGAGAGACGTTCCAGAACTGTCGGCGGAAGAGATATCTGCGGCTCTTTCGGAAATCCTCTTCGGCCTCTGCCCCCGGGCCGGACCGGATACCCTACTCAGTTTGGAGGAAGGTCCATCTGATTAACCCGAGCATCCTCACATCCCTCTTGGGCCCCGTGGTTAGGTATGGGCACCACCCTCCCTCGCTGAAAAAGGCCAACAGCATAGTGCTGGACTAGCCTGGGAAACCCTCCTATGACACCCCCGCATCGTTCCGCATCATTGTCCTCCTGGAGCCTGTTTCAAAGATCCTGGAGAGGGTGATGGCAAACCGGCTTTCGGCCCTGGCTCGTTTCCTGGGCCTGCTCTCCCCCAACCAGACTGGCTCCCTACCTGGTCTGAGTACCTTTGATGCGGCGGCGACCCTCTCCCATGAGGTCCAGCTGTTTATGCACCCCAAGCTCAAGGTCTCGACCAATTTCCTAGACATCAAAGGAGGCTGCGATAATGTCTCGGCCCCGACACTTTGCGACAGACTCGCCACCAGAGCGGTCAATCCTTACATGGTCTCGTGGATAAGGTCTTTCCTCCACGGCCGCACCTGCCGCCTGGTTTTCCAGGGTGCACCACAGATCTTCTCACTTGTCTCGGTGGGTACCCCCCAGGACTTCCCGATCTCCGCCCTACTTTTTGTTATTTACATCTCTACCCTCCACTTCTCGGTCCCCAGGGGCCTCATCCTATCCTACGTGGATGACTTCGCGGTCACGGTAGCCTTGGGCTCTTACCGGAGGAATATCCAGAGACTGCAGGGCATCACCAGAACCCTCCAGCGCAAGGCCGGCAGGCTAGGTGTGTCCTTTTCGATCCCGAAAACAGAACTCTTGCACTGGGAGACCCCCTCTCAGAAGATCCCCCGACCCCCAATCCCGGTCCTGCTGGACGACCTCATCTTCCGCCCCTCCAAGCTAATAAGATGGCTCGGCTACTGGTTCGAGTCCTCCTCCACTTCAGGCACATGAGGCACCACGTCCCACTTCGTTAGAATACTTGTACTGGCCCAGGGCGCCTTCGCCACCATCAGAAGACTATCTAGACCCGGTAAGGGCCTTCCTCCCTTCCTCTGCCACCGTTTGGCAGAATCGTTGATCTCCCCGATCCTCCTTTACAGCGCGGACCTTTTCTCCCCAAGTCTTACCCTCCTCGAACGCATGTCGGTGTTCTGGAGGACGGTCCAGAGATGGGTCACGAACTGCTTCTCCTGGACTCCTGTCGGCACCCTTGCTTGCGAGTCAGCCCTGCCCCCCATGCCCCTTCGGATACGTTACCGCCAAAGGCTTGCAGCCATGAGGCTGGTCTGCCTCCCGCCAGAGGCCAACCCGGCAACTGCCAGGCTCCATCCCAGGTTCCCGACTTCGTCCTCCTTCAGGGCCCTCCATGACCACCGTCACCACATGCGAGGCCTGACATCCCTCTATGCTCCTCTCTCATGGAGATCCCCTGTCCCCTCCCCGCCTATAAGAGAGCACCTTCCAATTGATGCTATTGCTCATCGAACCCTCCCCTTCATCCCCGCTTCCGGCATTCTACCGGTGGCTTCCCCAGACTTCCTCCCGCCAACCTCCCCTCCGATAAGAGAAGGCACCCCCTCCTACATGTCGGTCTAGTTGAAAATCAGATCGGCACTTGTCAAAGATTGGAACGACCAGTTCCCACCGCCCCCTACCTACCCTTACCCCGTGTCCCTGATATCCCACCCTTTTATGGGGCTTGGCAGGTTCATGGTGGGAAGGATCCACCAGATGCGATCTGGTAAAAGCTACCTCGCCGCCCACCCATCGTGGTTCACTGAAGACCCCTCTCCCCTCTTCCTGTTTTGCGAGGAGGACGAAGAAGACTTCACCCATGCCATCCTGTCCTGCGAGTCCCGCAGGGAACCTCGTGAGCGGCACCTCCAAGGACTCACTTCGTTAGATAGGGACAGCCCCCTCTGGTCAAACCCATCCGCTCCCAACTCTCTCGCTAGATACATAAACGTCACGGCGACAGGTTTCCCACCGGGTATGCTCCCAGCGGCGTGGGACCCTCAACGCCCCCCCGGACGCGGACGCATCTGCTCTACCGATCCATGGCTTCGCTCCCCAATAAAGGGACCGGCCTCCTCCAGTTACGTTTTCTTGGTTTGCTGGGAGGTAATCTTTTCATCATGATCATGCGTTTTATTGTTTTATTCCCTTAGGGATTTGGTGTCGGCTATTGGACACGCTCAGGAGGTTTTTATAGTTTGGTGCGAGAGTTCTTTTGTTACTTGCGGGTTTTTGAGATTAAGGTTTTGTTTATGCCATAGCTAGCGCTGCATGCAAGTTCTTGTACCATAAATCCATGAATACTTGAAGATAAAAAAAAAGTAAAAAAAAAAGAAAAGACTGAGTAGATAGGCCATCCTCCGTCTCCTCTATTTTCCTCGCGCTTGAAATCAACCCTCCACGCTTGGAGTTCACGAACTATCCACCCCCCCTCTCCTCCCATGCTGGCTTCGGCCTAGGAGTGACGGCCATTTGCCCCCTCCCCTCACTGCCCACTTCTGCTTTCTCAAGTTGTCAGGGTTTTCCTTCCTCTGGGTGCCGGTATGCCTCTCACGCTGCCCGTCCCCACCTCTCCTTGCTTAGCGAGGCCCCTCCACAAGGTCGGCGCCCGTTCGCTTCCCATTCTTCAGACGGCTGGCAACACAGTTTGCGGTACACGGGAACTCTTCAACCGGCCCACGGGTCGATCTCGCTCCTCCCCACGGTCGGTTTAAGCGGTGGTATCCCATCCACTAAGTGACGCTATCTCTCTGAGGACAAGGGACTACATGAGAGACGCGGTAAGACGCTTGCCTTCTACCACTGGGGACCATCTAGTCAGACATGCACACGATTACCGAGAGTTGACGCGGTCGCATTCAGTTTCCGGCCTGTTCTGTCGGTTGGATCGGCTTTCACCCTACTGCACCACCCTCGCCTGCCTCCCCCCCACAGTTGGCTCATTTTCTCAGTTACGTCATGTTCCGGGATAACTTCTACAGTTCCCACTGCTAGTGCGTATACTTGGCGTGGTTGTTGCGGGATCTTTGGTGCTGTTTTTCTTTTGTTTTTTCCAGAGATGTTCTGGGCGGTTACCTTCCTATGTTTTCCTGCTTTCTTCTTAGTTAGTCTTCCCCTATTCTCTGAGTTCGCTTGCGAGGTAGGGACGGGTTATTCTTTGTGGCGAGATGTGCGGTTAGGCCCATACCAGAGGGTCCTGGGGATACGGTCGGGCCAGTCAGAAGGAGGAATGGGGATTGTTTATGCCATAGCTAGTGTTGCATACAAGTTCTTGTACCCTAAATAACAACGAATTCAGGAAGATAAAAACAGAAAAAAGAAAAAAGAGAAAAAAAAAGACCAGGTAGATAGGCCATCCTTTGTCTCCTCTATTTTCCTCGCGCTTGAAATCAACCCTCAACTCTTGGAGTTCACGAACCACCCACTCCCCCTCTCCTCCCACAATGGTTTAGGCCTAGGAGTGATGGCCCTTTGCCCCCTCCCCTCACTGCCCTCTTCTGCTTTCTCAAGATGTCAGGGCTTTCCTTCCTCCGGGTGCCGGTATGCCTCTCGTGCTACGCGTCCCTGCCTCTCTCCTCGCTTAGCGAGACCCCTCCACACGGTCGGAGACCGTTTGCTTCCCATGCTTCAGACGGCTGGGAACACGGTTTGCGGTACGCGGGAACTCTTCAACAGGCCCGCGGGTCGATTCTGCTCCTCCCTGCGGTCGGTTTAAGCGGTGGTATCCCATCCACTAAGTGACGCTATCTCTCTGAGAACAAGGGACTACATGAGAAATGCGGTAAGATGCGTTCCTTCTGCCACTGGGGACCGCCTAGTCAGACACGAACGCGATTACCAAGAGTTGACACGGTCATGTTTGGTTTCCGTCATGTTCTGTCGGTTGGATTGGCTTGCACCCTACTGCTACACCCATACTCGACCTGCACCCTACTGCTCCACCCTCTTTCGCCATCCCCCACAGGTGGCCCATTTTCACAGTTGCATCGCGTTCCGGGATGACTTCTACGGTTTCTGCTACCAGCACGTATACCTGGCATGGTTGTTGTGGGATCTCTGGTGTGGTTTTTCTTTTGTTTTTTCAGGGATGTTCCGCGCAGTTACCTTCTTATGTTTTCCTGCTTTCTTTTTAGTTAGGCTTCCCCTATTCTCTGAGTTTGCTTGCAAGGTAGGGACGGGTTTTTCTTTGTGGCGAGATGTGCGGTTAGGCGTATACCAGAGGGTCCTGGGGATACGGTCGGGCCAGTCGGAAGGAGGACTGGGGATTGTTTATGCCATAGCTAGTGCTGCATGCAAGTTCTTGTACCCTAAATAACAATGAATACATGATGATAAAAAAAGAAAAAAATAAAAAAATAAAAAAGACTGAGTAGATAGGCTCTTCATACTTTGTTCTAAGTTATCTCCTTACTTATTACTTTATGCTTTTACGAATATAAAACCTTTACGCTCTTTACGAATTATTACCTACGAGATGAGAACTCTACTGCACGGGTAGAGTTGGAGAAAGAGTCTGATAGGAGATAAGGCCAAGAGACAGGAGAGTCTCTCCCACCTCATCATAGGTATCGGCCTATGAGCTATCGTGGAGAAAAAAAGAGAGAGGTATCGTCTACCGGTTTCTGAGAACTAATACCGGTTCGTGATTGTAACATTACGAAGCGTCACTCATAGTGTCACTGGGACGATACCAAGATTGACTACATGGTCGCGGACCAGTCACAGGAGCTACCTGAGGTAGCAGGCGAATTACAACAAACAGTTTCACAACTTGGAAGAATACAAAGTCCACTAACACCAGAGGAACAATCGACATCCATGGAGTCTAGCTCCGCAGAAGAAGAAGACAAAAGAATGGAGGAACATGGACCAGTTGGAGGAGAAGGAGCTGGCGCCGCAACAGGGTACACACCAGGAGCAGCACCAGAGCTCAGTTGCAAACAAATGGAACAGACCTTTTGACATATGGGACCGCACCGCCCGAAAGTCAAACAACTGGAAACCTATGGAGGAGACAGGAAGTAGCTGAGAAACTGGATAGCAGAATTAACTATATATTTTCGGGCCATGAGATGGTATGAAGGATAAGATGTGGAAAGATCGTCTACATTTCAAGCCTACTTAGGGGAGATACGAGCAAATGGCTCACGCTATATACAAAGGGTAACAAACCTACTAAATGGAGGAGCTGGCGCGACTTTAAGGAGGCAACCAAGAAGCAGTTCGGAGAGGTGAACCTAAGAGGCGCGGCCTGGATCCATCGGATAAATATGGAACAAGGATCACGATCAGTAACGGAATACTGGAATGAGTTCAGGCTCCACCAAATAGAAGCAATGATGGACGACGCGACTGTCACAAAGGTGGCTTCGCAAGGAAAAGGTTTTCACGTGACTCATTGTTATGAGTCATGGGTATGTTATGTTTCGCACATGACCTCATTTGAGGTCATGGGTTTTGCGCATATGACCACTTTGGTCATATGACTTGGTTATGATGTTATGATATGTTTCGCACAGGACCTCGGTTGGAGGTTATGGGTTTTGCGCATATGACCATTTTGATCATATGACTAGTTTATGATGTTTTGATGTGACTCACAGTTGTGAGTCATATGTGACATGTGACGCAAAGTATGAGTCACAAGGGCATGAAGGGCAACTATATAAGGAGGTCACTAGGACTGAGTAGATAGGCGGTACCACCTCCCACTTCGTCAGAAGACTCGGACTGGCCCAAGGGGCTTTCTCCACCATCAGAAGACTCTCTAGGCCGGGAAAAGGCCTTCCTCCCTACCTATGCCACCGTCTGGCATCATCACTGATCTCCCCAATCCTCCTCTACGGAGCTGACCTCTTCTCACCAAGCCTGACCCTTCTCGACCGAATGTCGATCTTCTGGAGGTCGGTCCAGAGGTGGGTCACCAATTGCTTCTCCGCGACACCCGTCGGCATTTTGGCCTGTGAATCGGCCCTCCCCCCAATGCCCCTCCTGCTGCGCCACCGCCA
>JACCEG010000416.1:91750-134994 GCA_014065205.1 Tuber brumale | reverse complement strand
AGAGAAGTATCGTCTACCCGTTGCTAAGAACTGATACTGGTTAGGGATCGTAACAAAGACTCTCTATATATTGATTCTTGTATTCGAGCTCCTTAGTCCCTCATAGGGTTACTTCACTTGAAGCCTACTTGCTTTGATCTTGAAATGAGAGACTTGCTTTATGCCACTTTGTTTATTTTGAGTTTCAACTTCCGTAGTTGATCAGGGACTACCTGATCCCCATCGTGGTTGGTACTGAATACACCCTACCCAACGGGGGTTCCCATTTCGATTCCAGTTCTATATGGAGACTGAATACCCAAACGCCATCATTGTTAGTGTCAATGAACTAACCTAGGTCAGTTCTTTGTAGTGCCCCAGTTCCCAGATCCTATTCATTTGGGTTGGTTACTGAACAGTAGCGACTTTGCGTGCTGCTTTAGCCTTTACAATAGCCGATCTTGTACGACAAATTCCCATTGTTATCGGTCTTGAACTCACTGTTGCTACTGATATATGGGCGTTTCCCTAACATGTTTGACAAGTGTGATTTTTCTTCTCACAATGTGTACAATTCTTTTCCTGCCTCTGAGTGTCAATCACACTTTACGGGATACCAGTGTGGGCTGGTACAAAGTTAGTGTCAGTTGGTTGCACCACACTGCCCATCTTCCTTTTTGGCCTTTCTGACTAGTCATCTTGTTTTCTTTTTCGTGGTGGGGCTCCACCTCCCTTGACATAAGGTTTACTATCCCTTTGTCGCTTTAGTATAGAGTTCTATCGGTCTTCTCTTTTGAACTCTTGGACTATCTTTGGCGTGGGCAGTTGGTCTCTTACAAGCTTTTCCATAGTGAGAAGTGCTTCTTCTGATTGACCTCATAGCCTAAGCACTTTTTCCTATTCTTGGACTGTTGTGTATTGCAAGGCCAACAACCTGTGCACAATTTGTTTTGGAAGTTTGTTTTTCACTTCCTCCCTCCTGGATTCTCCAGTCATGCATGCCCTAATCTTTAGGTTGTGCATGATTGTGAGGTAATGCTTAATACTGCCCTTGTACTTGACCAGCTTCGTTTCTCGGAGTGCTTGTCTTTCAGCTTCTACCGAGGTGAATCCTTTGATCATGTCATGTTTAAAACGTGACCATGTAGCCAATTCTGGCTGCTGGGTTTCCCCTGGAAGTCTGTCCATAGCCTTCCTATACCAAATAGTGCAAGGAAGCACTGCGTCTCCCTTAGTACGATTGAGCGCGTATATAACTCGTTCCTAGGCATTATCCCAGATTCATGGGCTTTTTTCGAAATAGTCCATGCATTGTATAATCCAGCCATATATGTCTTGTTGGATTTGTCCTCAAAGAATGGGAGTGGCTCTGACAGTTGCTTTACATTAAGCGCCATCGCATTCGCAAGTATCTTTGCCATACAAGACTGTTCTGGTGTTTGTCCTCATCTACCACGGCTTGGACTCCCTCTCCTTCTACCTCTTACGTTATTATTATCATTGTTATTGTCATCGCTAGGCTCTCCTGGGTCACTTCTCTGGGCACCTAAGAGAGATGCATTAGTGGCTTCCTTGCCTTTCCTCTTTTCTCTTCATGTAGGTGGAGTGTAGTAATCTTTGTCATTTTTCTCCTCAACTGCAAGTAAGTGTCCTAGTCTGACAGCTTCTTGACTTGGTACAGCAGCTAATATCTTAGTTACAGCTGCCATTTATACCTTTATAGCATTATTTGTCTCCTCATTTTACTGTCACTGTTGGTTTTGCAGATTGCGGATTTCCATCTGGCGCATTGTCTGGTCCAACCGCCATTGCTCCATAGTACAGTTGACCTCCGTTACATGATTGATGCTTTGAGAATGGAATTCTAAGAATTCCATTTTTAAGCTATTAACTATTTGTTCCAGCATTTGATCTCAGGCTAATGCCTCCTGGCTTTGTTGCTTGAGAGTGCTATGTAACCTTATAGTTACCTCTTCATGTTTATGCTGATGCCTATCTTGAGTGTCTATCTTCTTTGCTACTTCTTGTAGTATTTCTTACTGGATATCCTTAACCTCCTATTCCATGCCTACCAGCTGCATCAACAAGATTGCAATATCCTTATTATGGACCTCTTGTCCGTCGGCGATTTGCTATTAAACCTTAAGTAGTTTTAAGGTATTGTCTTAAGCAGCTCCCTGTAAATATTTCAAGGCGACGTTGGCTTGGTTGGGCAGGGTATCTGTGTCTTGCCTTATTTGGCTCAATATTATACTCAGACGGGTAGCTAACTTAGCTAGATTTGCAGTGTAATCTACAGCTGGCTTTGGCATAAAGAACTGCGATATCTAATGTGTGCTTGCAACACTGGAAGATCGCTGGGTGTGAGGTATAGTTTCTTTCTGGAATTGCAGTTCTTGCGGAGTTGATAGGGATGGACTCTATATGACCAAATCATCGGTCCCTGTTATATCTGGCTAGGTATCTATGGGTTCTCTTGCCATTATCCTCTTTCTGGGATCTTGTGATACCTCAGCCATTGTGACATTTTCCAGATAGGCTAATTGTTCCAATAGCCCTGGATGAGTGATTACTGGTACTTCATATCAGAGTTCTTGATATTTTGTAACGGTTTAAGGAATCGTATAAATGGTATACAATGTCTGAGGTACTCTAGAGGTGTAGGTAAAAAAGGGTTTAGGTAATCTGATTCTCGGTGCAGGACTTGAATTTTCTTTTTTTGATGTTCAGATATACTTGTAGTACATGTATGGGTTCCTAGCTCCAGGCCAAGGAGTTAGGTAGTCCTTAGCTAACTGTGCCTGGTTTCTTGTCAATAGAGTACTGGGTACCCCAATCGATAAGGTCTTCTAACTCGCTAGAATTCTACTCAAAGTTCGAACACTGCCAAATGCGATATATGCACTTCAGTTGATCTCTCTGTAGGATCTGCAAAGGTTTTTTTAACTATGCGGGTTCTTGAGTAATTCTTCGCCGATTTCGAATAGCTCACTTTCAAATATTTCTTTGAATGTATGAATATAAAGGGGACAGGAAGGGGCTCAGAATATGTTTTCGAAGCAAGAGCTGAGGGTAGAGTTTGAAGTGAACTGGGAGTTCATATAGTGAGCCTTGGTAACTGGAGAACTATCAATATACTGTTAGGCAGATGCCAAGCTCTAGTATAATTCTGAAGGATGTAGGCCAGAAATTTGATTAGAGAATCTGTCGAAAAAGGCTTGTTACGATGAATAGGTAGGGTAAATATTTAAGGCGTAAAACAATTTTATACTGATAAGACATGTTCTCTGGTGCTCGATGATGTCCGTAAAGTGTAGGAGGCATTTCGAGATTTATATCCCGTGTCTGAGTATTCACGAACTACTTGTAACTACTATGACTCAGAAGTACCACTCAGGTTTTAATACGTAAATGTACGGAATCTTATAAGTGTGAACACCATTTGATTGTGCTACTTATCACACTCTTTCATGGTTACGGAATAGTATTCTTCCGTTAAGATGACTACACTATTTGTTATACTAAACAGCGGCTATCAACTCAGCTGCCTATATAGACTACTATATAACTTTAGTCTTGTTGACTATTGTTCAAATACTCTCTTTAGTCATGAAGTCATCAGTTTCATGCTGGGCCACCTAGTGCCAATTACAAGTCTGAGCTCAACGTGTCAATGTCTTAAGGGTCTCTGACTTATCTAGGTCTTTCTTTCTGAGTATGCCTCTCCTTAGTCTGCCGGCCTTTGTAGAGGGGTCCTATTACTAGGACCAACCAACATACAGCTGATCTCAGAAGGGTATGGGTGAATTCAGTATTTCCTCTATATTCTCCACTACTGGGACATCTTCTTGGAGCATTTCGCCAAAAATGTCCCACCACCTTCGGACCATAATTTAGGAAGCCTAACCTTGAAGCCTACTATCTCAATGCACCTCTGATGGACCTCTTCCATTCCATATCTGAGATGTCACCAAAGGTCCTCTCTCATATATCCTGCAGATAGCATATAGTTGGACAGACGGCGGCGATGTATGTGGTGTCATGAAGTAGTCTTCATTGATGTGACATTTTAGTTAGAGGACACAACTCTCGAAATCTCGCTAATGACGTGGAAGCCCCATGAGAGTACTGGAGGGGGGTGTTAGCTCTCTGGAAAATTGAGGGTCTGTGCGCAGTCACTCTACTATGAGGTCTGTGCACTTTTCTTGTCTCAGATTTCCATATCCCTAACATGGATCTAGCAACCTACATATGTACTACAAGTATATCATGAACCTCGAAAAACGGAAATCCAGATCCTGAACCTGCAATTAGATCACCCGAACCCTTTTTTACCTACACCTGCAGAGTACTTCACGCACTGCATACCATATACATGCTTTCTTAAGCCTTTTAAGGAATACTGAGAACTCCGATACTGAGTACCAGTTATCACTCATTCAGAGCTATTGGAACAATTAACCTACCACAAGAAATTCACAATGGCTGAGATACCACAAAACCGAGAAAAGATAATGGCACGAGAACCTATGGACACATGGCCGGATATGACAGGAACAGATGATTTGGCCATATGGAGTCCCTCTCCCACATTGCTGCGGGATCTTCTTTTCTAGAGAAAAGTTATACCTCTCTCCCACTGATCTTCCAGTGTAGCTAGTGTTCACTGAATATCACTGGTATCAACATCCAAGCCCGGAGAACATGCTGTAAATTTAGCTAAGTTGGCTAGTCATCTAGGATAAACCTCGAGTCGCATAAGATAAAATATCGATATATTGCTTGACCATGCCAATATCACCTTCAAACATTGGTAGGAAGTCACCCAAGACAATACCTTAAAGCTACTTATTGTCCAACAGCAAATCATGGAAGGACAAGATATCCATGATAATGATATTGCTATCTTGTTGATGCAGCTGACAGGTATGGAATAAGAGGTTAAGGATATCCAGCAGGAAATACTATGAGAAGTAGCAAAGAAGATAGACACACAAGATAAGCGTCAGTAGGAACATGAAGAGGTAACCACAAGGTTATAAGGAACTCTAGAGCAATAAAGCTAGGAGGTTCTAGTGCGCAACCAAATACTAGAAGAAATGGTTACCAGTCTACGATTGGAATTCCAAGAATTCTGTACCCTAAGTGTCCGAAGTGAGAAGGATATTGACTAAGATTTAAACATGTGGAGGATTGATCAACTGGTTCACCAAAAGGAAATTCGGGAAATCAGGACTGTCTAGCATCGGGAAGGAGAAGAAGTAAATAATGCCATAAGAGCACTAATGGCCTTGTTAAATAATGTACTAGCATTAGTACCAGAACAAAGCACTTTAAGACCTGCACACTTACTAGCAGTAAAGGAAGAGAATGATGACGACTATTACTTCCCACTAACGGCTAGGGAAAAGGGGAAAGGGAAAGCAGCTGCTGATGCATCCCCAGAAAGTACACAAGGAGGTGACCCTGAGGATCCAGACAATGATGATGATGATAATTAGGAAAGAGGAAGGAGAAGAGGAAGTCCTAGCCATAGTTGGTGAGGACAAACACCAGAACAGTCTGGTATGGCAGAGACACTTGCCAATACGATGGTGCTAAATATGAAGCGACCATCATAATCTCTCCTATTTTTTGAGGCCAAATCCATAGTAGATGTATATGTCTGGATTATACAATGTATCGACTATTTTGGAAAAAACTGGCGAATCTGAGACAATGCTTGAGAATGCATTATATAAGCACTCAACTGTATCAAAAGGGACATAGTTTTTCCTTATACCATTTAGTCCAGGAAGGCTATTGACGGACTTCAGGGGGGACTCCAGCAGCTCGAGCTGGACACAGGGACTCATTTTGAACATGAGATAATCAAACGTTTTGCCTGTGTAGAAGCCGATAGACAAGTACTTTGAGATATGAAGCTGGTCAAGTATGAGGGTAGTATCGAGCTATACCTGACATTCATATACAACCTAATCATTACAGCATGAACGACGGGAGAATCCAGGTGAGAGGAAGTCAAAAACAAACTTCCAAAACAAGTTATTCGAAGAATATCAGTAATCAAATATGATACAGATCAAGCATGGGAAGAGACGCAAAGGAAGTGTGGTCGATCAGAGGAAGCACTTCGCGCTAGAGAGAATTTTGTAAGAGACCAACCACTCTAGGTGAAAATAGTCTACGAGGTCACAAGAGAAGACTGACGGGACTCTAAACCAAAGAGTCAAAGGACGAAAAAACCTTACATCAAGGGAGGTGGACTGCTACTGCAAAAACCAAAATGGGAGGAAGGATGAGCCAGACTGGCCGAAAAAGAAGCTAGAAGTTGAAGCTAAGACAACCCCTTCCAACTTCTATCAGACTCATACTAGCATCCCGCAGAGTGTTATAGACACTCGCAGATGGGAAAAGATTTGCACAGGTTGTAGGAAGAGAAATTACACCAATCAAACATGTTGGGGAGATTCTGTTAGGCATATGGAAATCCGAGACATGTGCACAGACCCACGGTAGGGTAACTGCGCACAGACTCTCTATTTACTGGAACCAATACCGCCCTCCGGCCCCCTTATGGGGCCCACATGTCATTAGCGAGATTTCGAGAGTTGGGTCCCATAACTAAAATGTTACATCAATGAAGCCCACTACATAACACCATATACATCGCCGCTGTCCCTGCGACCGCATGCAGTTCGCAGGATATATGAGAGGGGACCTTTGGCGACATCTGGGAAGTGGAACAAAGGATATCTGTAGGAGGCGCATTGAGATAGTAGGCTTCAAGGTTAGGCTTCCTAAACTACAGGCCAAAAGTGACGGGACGTTTTCGGCGAAATACTCTAGGAGGATATCCCAGTGGCGAAAGCTATGAGGGGCATACCGAATCCACCCTTACTCTTCTGAGATCAGCTGTAGGTTGGTTGGTCCTAGTAATAAGACCCCTCTACGGAGGCCGGCGGACCAAGGGGAAGCATGCTCAGAATGGAAGACCTAGATAAGTTGGAGCCCCTTAAAATGCTGACACGGCGGGCTCGGACTTGCGATTGGCACTAGGTGGCCCGGTATGAACTTGATCACTTCATGACCGAAGAGACTACTGGAACGATAGTCAACAAGACTAAAAGTAATATAATAGTCTATGCGAATATCTTAGTTGGAGGCCACTGTTTGGTATAACAAGTAGCGCAGTCATCTCAACAGAGGAATACTATTCCGAGTCTGCGAAAGGGTCGGATAAGTTTCAGGGTCAAACGGTGTTCGCACTTATAAGATTCTGGATGTTTGCGTATTAAATCCAGAGTGGTACTGCGGGCGCATAGTAGTTAGAAGTAGTCCGCGAACACTCAGATGAGGGATATAAATATTGAAGTGCCTCCCGAGCTTTACAGACATCATCAAGCAATGGAGAACAGATCTTATCAATATAAAATTGTTACGCTTTAAATCTTTACCTTACCTATTGTATCAAGACGAGCCTTCCGCAACAGATTCTGCCATCAAAGATTTTGGCCTACGTCCCTCAGCGATATACTTGAGTTTGGCGTCCGCCCAAAAGTATATTGATAGTTCTCCTGTTACCAAGGCTCACTATATGAACTACGAGTTCACTTCAAACTCCACCCTCACGTCAGACTTCGATTACATTTTCGAACCACCCCACTGTCCTATCTATATTCCGACATTCGAAGAAGAATACACGCAAGAACGCTCGTGGTTCACTGTACCTTTCGGGATCCCAACAAGCGATCAATTCAATTGCATATATCGCACTTGGTATGGACTGGACTTCGAGTGGAGTTCTAGCAAGTCGATAAACCTTGTCGATCGGAGCACCCAGTACTCCGATAATAAGAAATCAGGCACAGCCATCCCTGGGCTAGACATCCCCTCAGCTTGGGCCTGATAAAATCCTTATATGTACTATAAGTACATTCTAAACCTCGAGAAAAGGGAAATTCAGATTCTGAGTTCAGAATCAGATCAACCGAACTCTTTCATACCTACACCTTCTTAGTATCTCAAGCATTGAATACCTTACATACGATTCCTTAAATGCTTTAAAGGATATCAAGAGCTCTGGTACAAAGTACCAGAAATCACACATCCAGGACTATTAGAGCAATTAGGCTACCTGGAAAGCATCATAATGGCTGAGATACCTGGAGGCCTGAAGAAGAGAATAACGGCAGGAGAACCCATGGACACCCGTTCAGACACGATGGATAAAACCGATAATTCAGCTATATGGAGTCCCTCCCCGACAACACCTCATGAACCCACATTTTAGAGAGGAAATTTACCTTCTCACCGATCCTCCAGTGTCGCAAGTACACATCAGATATCAAGGGCCTCCACGCCTAAACCAGGAGGAGACCATGCTGCAAACTTAGCAAGGTTGGCTGCCCGTCTTGGGATAACCTTGGGTCGAATAAGGCAAGATATAGATACCTCGCTTGACCAAGCCAATATCGCCTTCAAACATTTGAAGGGGGCTACCCAAGACAATACCTTAAAACTAATTAAGGTTCAACAGCAAATCGCCGAAGGACAAGATATTCATGATAACGATATTGCAATCTTGTTGATGCAGCTGGCCAGCGTGGAAAGTGAAGTTAAGGGTATCCAAGAGGAAATGATACAGGAAGTGGCAAGGAAAGTAGACGCTCAAGATAGGCATCAACAGGAACATGAAGAGGTAACCACGAGGTTACAAGGAACACTGGGGGAAGAAAGCCAGGCGGCGTTAGCCTGAGATCAAACATTGGAACAAATGGTCCTTAGTCTAAGAGCGGAATTCCTAGAATTTCATACTCAGAGAGTCATGCGGGAAAGAGAGGTTAACTGTACCTTGGGACAGATGCGTACAGATCAGACAACCCGCCAAGCAGAGATTCGCAGGGCTTAAGACTAGCAACAACTGCAGAATATCGAGACAAACCGAACCCTAAAAGGGTTGACAGTGGCCATAAATAAGATACTAGCCGCCGCACCAAGTCCGGAAGCTGCAGGACCCGCACCTTGACCCGCAGTCCAAGAAACTGACAACGAGGAGTACTATGCTCCACCAACACGCAGGGACAAGGGAAAAGGCTGGGAAGCTGCTTATGCATCCCCCTCAGGTGCCTAGGGAGGTAACCCTGGAGATCCTAGTGACGATGATGACGATGATGATGAGAGAGAAAAAAGGAGAGGAAGTCCTAGCCGGAGAAGGCAATGACAAACACTAGAACAGTCTGGTATGGCAGAAACATTAGGCAATGCGATGGCGCTGAATATTAAGCGACCATCCGAGCCACCCCCATTCTTTGAGGATTAACCCGCACAAGATATATATGTGTGGATTTTACAATGCACCAACTACTTCGAACGAAACCTGTGGATCTGGGACAATGCCCAGGAACGCATCATATACGCGCTTAGCTGTACAAGAGGAGACAATGTACTTCCTTTTACCATTTGGTATCGGAAGGCTATGGACAGACTTCAAGGGGAAACCCAGCAACTGGAACTGGCAACGTGAACTCGTTTTTGAACACGATATGATCAAAAGATTTGCCCCAATGGAAGCTTAATGACTAGGACTTCGTGCTATGAAGCTAGTCGAGTACCATGGTAGTATTGAACGTTACCTAACGATCATGCATAACCATAACATACGTGCACCCATGACTGGAGAATCCTGGAGGCAGGAAGCAGAAGATAAACTTCCAAAACAAATTGTCCGCAAGTTGTCGGCCCTGCAATATACAATGGATCAGGAATGGGAAGAGGTGCTAAGACTGTGCGGTCAGTCAGAAGAAGGGCTTTTAGCCAGAGAAAAAATTGGGCGAGATTAAACCCTCCAAGCCCAAAGTAGTCCAAGAAGTCAAAAGAGAAGACCGAAGGGACTCTAAACCAAAGCGATAAAGGGAGAATAAACCTTATGTTAAGGGAGGTGGAGTCCCACCATGGAAACGAAATAGGGAAGATGAGCCAGAACAGTCCAGGAAAAGGATGGGAGGTACGGCGAAGACCACCCATACAAACTTCGGCCAGGCTCATACCGGTATCCCGCGGAGTGTGATAGATACTCAGAGGCGAGACGGAGATTGTACACGTTATGGAAAGAGAAACCACACCTATCAAACGTGTTGGGGAGAGGCCCATATATCGGCGGCAACAGTCAGCTCAAGACCGATAAAAATGGGAATTTGACGAGCAAAGTCGGCTATTGTAAAGCCTAAATTAGCGCGCAAAGTCGCAGCCGTCCAGCACCCAGCCCGAGTGAATAAAATCTGGGAACTGGTGGACGATGAAGAACTGACCTAGGTCAGTGTATGGCACCAACGGCAACGGCTTTTGGGTATTCAGTGTCCAGATGGAGCTGGAATCGAAATGGGAAGCCCCTTTGGCTGGGGTGAATTGGGTACCGACCACGATGGGGATCAGGTAGTCCATGTGCAACGACGTGAGTCGAAACTCAAAATGATCAAAGCAGCGCGAAAGCGAGTCTCTCCTTTCAAGATCAATGCAAGTAGGCTCCAAGTGAAGAAACCCCATGAGGGACTTGAGAGCTCGAACACAAGAATCAATATATGGAGAGTCTCGATCGAAAGAGAGGATAGTTAACATGCCCACATGGCCTGGGAGCCAACAGTACGAAGTTCCTCGAAGTCACCTAGTGGTTACCTGCTACCCGTGTGCAAGCAAGTTACTATACCGAAGAAGTTGGGACATAGCAATGCAAGAACTACCTGATAACAATACACGACAGGAGGACAACCGACATGGGCCGTTCCACCTACCACACGAGTCTGTATCGCATTATACGTATGTACTATTCTGCCTTCTGGCCAGAGTGTGGGATAGGGATGTACCGCTTTGGTGCGCAAGGCCCCTCTGAGGGAGCTGGATGGATAACCGAAAATCTAAGGGAAAGGATCGATGAAAACGGGAACCCCATACCAGGGGAGTATAGTGGCTAATAACCGCCTGAAAATCTGCTATGAGCCTAGGTTTGGCATGTCAGGAGAAGGCATCCAGCCTGAAAACCGGTCGTGTGCAATTGCATATCCATGAAACGCCGCTTAGTATGTAAACCCAGATGTTTAAAGAAATAAAGAGTTATTAGTTTGTCTGAGGAGACCTCAATGGTCAAAACTACACGGGCGTAGTAACAAACATCTTGTTACCTACACCCAACACCAACAATGCCCAAATAAAAGAACCAAGAAAACCTTATTCGCGCTAAGCGCATGGAGTTAGACACTCCAAAACCAAAAGGATACAACTGTCTGGAGGGGATCGCTTACCTCCCCATACATGATAAGCGATACCAAGTTAAAGTCTTATTAGACTTGGGATCCAACGTATTCCTTATCAATAAGGACCTAGTTGAAGACCTTCGTATATTCCTACAGTGGAACGCAACAATGCAGTTGATATCTTAGGCTTTGACAGATCGTCAGCCGCCTCAGGAGGGAAGTGTTACACTCTCCCTGTTAAATTGGAAATAGGAAAAAACCGACACATCTCTGAAGTGTTGTGTGAAGTGGCTAAGGCA
This sequence comes from Tuber brumale, assembly GCA_014065205.1. Classification (NCBI taxonomy): domain Eukaryota; kingdom Fungi; phylum Ascomycota; class Pezizomycetes; order Pezizales; family Tuberaceae; genus Tuber; species Tuber brumale. Next base: position 123,467 of record JACCEG010000416.1, on the reverse strand, counting down.
GGTCACTATGGAATGATAATTCCGTTTGGTTGGTGGCATCGTAAACACCCAGTGTCTCACATAGAAGATGCAGAAAATTGGACCTTCTCCACAAAATATTGTGAAAACTGTGTGGAAGAAGATGAAGGAATAGCGGATATGTTCGAATATGATGAATCTGTCGCCTGGGACCCTAATACATACCGCATCGGAAGAATTGGAGCCATAGAAAATACTGTGGAACTCGAATCATTACCGAAAGAATACTAGCATTACAAGCATTTGTTTGAAGCCCTAACAGCAGAAAAATTAGCTCTGAGATGAACATTCGATCATGAAATCAAGTTGATTTCGGGATCAACTCCCCGGTGGGGGCCGATATGTCCACTATCCGAAAAACAGCTTAAGCATTCACGAGAATACTTGGAAACAATGATCAAGCAGGGAAAGATTACTAGAAGTCAATCTCCTACAGGAGCAGCCATATTATTCGTACCGAAGCCAGATGGCAGACTATGCCTACTTGTGGACTACCGTAATCTGAATAAGATTACTATCCTCAACAAACATCCCCTTCCACTAATGTCCGAACTCAGAGATAGGGTAGCTGGCGCAAAGATCTTCACCAAGTTAGACCTTAAGGACGGCTACCACTTGATTAGGATAAAGGAAGGAGATGAATGGAAAACAGCGTTTCATACAAGATACTGACATTACGAATATAAGGTTATGCCTTTTGGATTGGTTAATGCTCCAGCAGCTTTCTCAGATATGATGAACCAAATACTGAAGGAATACCTGGATGTCGGAGTCGTGTGTTATCTTGATGATATTCTCATCTACTCAAAGGATGAAAAAGAACACACCGAAGCTGTCAAAAAGGTTTTACAAAGTCTGTTGAACTTTCAGTTAGCAGTATCGCTAAAAAAGTCAACCTTCCATGCCACGGAGGTAGAATTCCTTGGCTATATGGTAGCGGTCGATGGAGTGTCTATGAGCACTCGCATGGTTGAATCCATAATGGTTTGGAAAGCACCTAAGTCGGCTAGAGAAGTACAAGTCTTTATTGGATTCACTAAGTTTTACCAACGATTTATCAAAAACTTCTCCGCTATTTGCAAACCCATAACCACGACATTACAAGCAAATCCTAAGAATTTCAAATGGGGAGTTGAGCAGGATACGGCTTTTGAGGAGCTAAAACACCGGTTCACAACAGCTCTCATATTACATCACTTCTTCCCAGAAAGAGAAACAGTGGTGGAAACTGACGCCAGTAATTTCGCGCTCGGTTGCGTCATTTCTCAATGCTTTGAGAAATGATTACATCCAGTAGCTTTCCATTCCAGAAAATTAAACTCAGGGGAGCGCAATTATGAGATTCATGATAAAGAACTTCTTGCAATCCTCGAAGCATTCAAAGAATGGAGACACTACTTGATCGGAACGGAAAAACCAATTACAGTCTTTACCGACCATCAGAACCTACAATACTTCATCACCTCAAAAGTCTGGAGTGGCCATCAAATTCGATGGGCTCAGAAGTTAGTGGAATACAATTTTCGCATTGTATACTGACCAGGCACAAAGGGCAGAAAGCCTGATGCATTAAGTAGACGGCCGGAGTACCGTCCTGAGGAGGTAGCTACTCATCGCGAACAGAAAACTTTGAAAGAAGATAATTTCTTAGTGTTGCTAGTAGCGAGGGTAGGCGATGAAGGAGAAGACTGGGATAAAGATAAGAATTTGGATTTGGAACCTCGAAGAGGTGGACAGGAACCCGTAATTAGGGTCAAGAGATTGAGCAAAAAGGCATACTTGCGAACAAAGGGCTCAAGAATGGCGGCAGCACAGAACCTGTATGCCATAGAGGATGACATTGTCCCGAAATATAGACAAGCATTGATAAGGGCGGGTATAGCGGTGGGGCTACCCGAAGGAACTTACAGAAGTGTTGCCCCAAGAAGCGGATTAGCGGGCTGAAGCGGAATCTCCGCCGGCGTCGGAGTAATCGATGCTGATTATACTGGCGAACTCAAAGTCGTACTTTTCAACAATAAGGATGTGGACTGCCAGATAAGATTGGGTGATCACATAGCCCAGTTGGTGGTGGAAAAAGTCAACACCTCAGATATGATGGAAGTAGATGGCTTGGAAGACACAGGACGAGGAACCGCAGGATTCAGAAGCACCGATATAGCAACAAGATTTTTGATCATGAAGGAACAGGAACCAAACATCAGCTACCTACAAGCATCGGCTAAAGACAACGAACATTGGTACGACATTTCGGAAGTACCTGAAAAAGTTCTAATGTCAAACACCATTATCTTGTAAAAAGGTGTGAAGCAGTTCAATCCTGAATTCCTCAGCGAAATACAGGCAGCTATCAGAGCAGACGCAGTTTGGAGGCAACGGAGGGAAGAACTCATTAGGTTACGAGACGAAGGAAAAGATTTTCCGAAAGACTGGACCTTAACTGACAATCTACTATATTATAAGCAAAGACTATTTGTACCAGATAGTCAGACGCTATATACCAAGATCGCAGAAGGATGTCACGATGCAAAGGTTGCAGGACATTTCGGACAAGAAAAAACTTTGGAAATAATCATGAGAGACTTCTACTGGAAAGGACCTGCGGCATGGGTCAACGACTACATATGATCCTGCGATGAATGCCAACATAACAAATCGCCTAGACACGCTAAGTACGGATTATTGCAACCACTGCAAATACCCTATGCAGCATTGGCGTCCATCTTAGTGGACTTCATTACCAAACTACCAGAGTCGCAAGGATGCACTGAGATAATGGTAGTAGTCGATCGATTCACGAAGATGGCCCATTTCATCGGACTACAGACGTCAGTAACGGCTAAAGATGTCGTAAACGTATTCCTGAAAGAAGTATGGAGGCTGCACGGCCTACCAACTGAAATCGTCTCGGACATGGACTCAAAGTTCGCAGGAGAATTCTGGGAATCCCTTTACAAAGCGCTAGAAATTAAGCGAAGAATGTCGACGGCATACCATCCTCAAACTGATGGAGAAACGGAACGAACCAACCAAGTGTTGGAAGGTTACCTTCGAAGCTTTGTCAACTATGATCAGGATGACTGGTATCAGCTACTACCGCTAGCTGAACATGCTTATAACAACTACGCAACCAATGCGCATGGGATGTCACTGTTTTACACGAACTACAGTTTCCATCTACAAACAGAGTAGATGAAGGAGCGAGAAGCCCAAAATCCAGGAGCAACACTCTACGCGCACTGGATTAAGATGATACATGAACAAGCAAGAGGGTCACTAGAAAAGACATGGGAAAAAATGTCAAAATATTATGACCGGAAAGCTCGACAACAGCCGGACTTCAAGATCGGGGACAAAGTAATGTTAAATGCAAAGAACATTCGTACGCGACGGAAATCAAAGAAGCTAAGTCCAAAGGTATACGGTCCTTTCCAGATCATGCAAAAACGCGGAGTATGAGCCTTCAAGCTCAACATATCCGATCGATGGAACATTCACCCCGTATTCCATGTCGCACTATTGGAGCCCTACTGTGAGTCAGTTCATGATAATCGTCAGCAACCCCCTAGAGAGCTGGAGGATATTGATGGCGACTTGCAATGGGAGGTTGAAAAGATAGTAAGAATCGAGATTCGCTCTTACAGGAAACGAGTATGTGGCCGCTATCAAGACAAGTAGGAACTGTGGTACTTCGTTAAATGGCAAGGGTGTTCAGAAGATGAGAACCCATGGGAGCCAGCTGGTAGTATGGAAAATGTGGAGGAAGTGGTGGAGAACTTTTATAATAAAAATCCGGACATGCCAGGAAGGGCAGAAATAAGATAGTGAGGAGAATGTTTTCCTACTGTGGCCAAGTAAATGTGGAAGGTTTTTTATCCTGACTACGCTGAGTCTTAAAATATATTTAGAAAAAATTATAAAAGCAGTTGAGATGAAGCCTGGCAAGAGGGAGCTCATATTAGGCATATGGAAATCTGAGACAAAAACATGTACAGACCTCATGGAATGGTAACTGTGAACAGATTCTGGATTTACCGAAGTGCCAAGAGCCCCCTCTGGCCACCTTATGGGCCCTGCATATCATTAGCGAGATTTCGAGAGTAGCATCCTTTAACTAAGCTGTCAGATCAATGTAGCCCGCTTCATAACACCATAGACATTGCTGCCGTCCCTCCGACCACATGCTGTTTGCGGGATATATGAGTGGACACTGTTCACGACATCTGGAATGTGGACTGGAGGAATTCCTTGAGAGGTGCACTGAGATAGTAGGCTCCAAAGTTAGACTCCCCAAACTATGTGCAGAAGGTGATAGGACGTTTATGGCGAAATAATCTAAAAGGATGTCCCAGTATTGGAAGTTATCAAATACATACTAAATCCACCCATACCCTTCTCAGATCGGCTATATGTTGGTTGGTCCTAGTAATAGGACCCCTCTACAGAGGCCAGTGGACCCAGCAGATGCAGGCTCTGAAAAGAACACCTAGATAAGTCGGAGACCCTTAAGACACTGACATGTCGGGGCTGGACCTGTGATTGGCACTAGGTGGCCCAGCATGAAACTGATTACTTCATGACCAAAGAGACTACTGGAACAATAGTCAATAAGACTCAAGCAATCTAAATTGTCCATATGGACAACTAAGTTGAAGACCGCTATTTGGAATAACAAATAGCGCAGTCATCTCAACGAAAGAATAATATTCTCTAACCATGAAAGGGTGTGAAAACTTTCAGTGTCAAACAGTGCTCGCACTTATAAGATTCTTGACTTTTGCGTATTAAAACCAGAAAGGTACCTCCGAGGCATAGTAGTTAGAAGTAGTCCACAAACACTCAGACATGGGATATAAATATCAAAGTTCCTCCTGAGCTTTACTGATATCATCAAGCAACGGAGAAGAGATCTTATCAATATAATATTGTTTCAGACTTTAAATATTTACTTTACCTATTTTATCAAGACCAGCCTTCCTTGACAGATTCTCCAATCAAAGATTGGGTCTAGGTCTTTTAGTTATACTAAGAGTTCCGCGTCCCCCTAACAGTAAGTGTGTCTGCTGTTGCTTTTTGTGCTTCAAGTAGACGGGGTACTTTTAAACAACAAACAACCATTGTAGATAAAGAAATGAAAAAGTGAAAATAAAAGATGTATGTAGTATACAGTATTTTGGTTATGATGTTAGGTGAATGCCAAACTCTAGTATAAGTGAGGTATGTAGGCTAAAATCTTCGATTGGAGAATCTGTTAAGTAAGGCTCATCTCGATAAATGTGTAAGGTGAAGATTTATAGTGTAAACAATTTTTATATTAATAAGATCTCTTCTCTATTGCTTGATAATGTCTGTAAAGCTTGCGAGGCACTTTGATATTTATATCCTGTGTCTGAGTATTCGCAGACTACTTCTAACTTCTATACCTCCAAAGTACAGTACGGTGACAAAGGTGATCATTGCCGTGTGTGACAACCGCACTCGTCCGCCCACCACTCATCAATGCCAACCCCTCATGTAACATCAAATGTGCTTAGGGTTCCAGAATCTTTTATAGAATGGATAGACCAAAAGAGATAAATACAAAATATCCATTTAATATTTGATATACCATCCTTTTGCCTTAATAATTACTTTAATTCTCCTAGAGATAGTCTTTATCAGTCTTTCAAATAAAGAATCTTGTATCAACTCCTAACAATGAACAAGGGCTTCCTCTATGGGTAGCTTTACCTCCTTCAATGATCTAGTATCTTCAGCCAAGTGAGCATAAGGTTCATGGTAAAACTTCTTGAGATGTACCCAAACATGCTCAATGGAATTGAGATCTGGTGAATTTGGAAGTTAGTCCTCTAGAACTTCCTTACTATTCTCCTCCAATAATTTCCTTTTTTACCTTGCAGTATATACTCTGACATTTTCCTACATGAAGAGTAGACTGATATTCTTTTCCTCCAATTCCTCTCAAAAATCAAGTAAGGAAAACACTCAGTCTACTGTCCTAATAGATTCTAACTCTCCCCCCCTCCTCAACACTCCAACTATTATATACACACTTCAATCTACTAGTGAACTAGACCTATACTATCTGCTTAACTCCTTCTGACTTTCTAACCACCTGCACACATTCTAGAAGTTATTTATCCTCTGAATGTCTAAGACCTATTGAACAGCTGGATTTGCAAATTTCTCCATACCACACTCATTGATCCAACTACCCTCTTCCACTATATAATAATCCAACACTTATACTGGTAGCACTATTCATACCTCTTCCTAGCTAGAACAGATATTAGCTCAGCCCCACTACTTTAATATGCTTGTGAATACAATAATCCATTGATCTTCTCTTATTAGTGCTGTGAAAACATGTATGGCAAGATCTCAATGTAATTTCCAAAGTGGCATTTCTTAACATTAACACAAGACAACAACTAAATACCAGGTACTTCAATCACTTAGCTCTTGGTCATGGCATGTTCTTTTGGAAGTATAAACTATCCAACTGTCTGGATATTGCCACTAGGTTGAAACTAGCATTTTGTAAGGTATATAGTTCCAATATAAAAGTTCAGTGAAATGTAACTCTACCTCTTTTATACTAATAGCTGTATAATGTGTGTGCAATCACCATTCTTTTCAAATCCTTTTCTTTTTGTAATCGCAATTTTTGGGAGTTGTAAGTGGAGGCACCATGGTTGGAGTTGGCGTTTTCAAGAAGGCTGAGATTTCAAAAGTGACAATCACTTTTGGCCGAGAACTATACCACTCTTGTTTTAATACGTGGATGTTCTGAATCTTATAAGTGCAAGTACTGTCTAACTCTGAAACTTCTCACACCCTTTCACGGTTACGGAATAGTATTCCTCCACTGAGATGACTGTGCTATTTAGTATACTAAATAGTGGTTCTCAACAGTTAGGCCTATGAAAATTGGAAATAAGTGGACAGACCCATGGTAGGGTAACTGCGCACAGACCCTTGCTTTACTGAAAAGCCAACATCTCCCTCTAGCCCCCTTATCAGGCCCGCACGTCATTTGCGAGATTTCGAGCATTGCATCCTATAACTAAAATATCACCTCAATGAAGTCCCCTTAATAATACTATATACTGTAGCTCAGTTGGTATGACTTTTATATATTGGTTTACAAGGTCAAGTATTGAACTCCCTCTGAGATCAAAGTTATTATTATAATTTATATACCCTGATACATAGAGTATGATAAAAGATACTTAACTCAGGCTGATGAGGGATCATCAAGCAATAGAAAAGAGATCTTATCAATATAAAGAAATATTGTTATAAGATTTAAATCTTTACCTTACCAATTTATCAAGAACCAGCCTTTCTCAACAGATTCTCTGATCGAAGATTTGGCCTACGTTCCACAGTTATATACTGGAATTTGATGTCCACTTAACATCAACTTAGTTGTCTGCATAGACGATTATATTACTCGAGTCTTATTGACTATCATTTCAGTAGTCTCTTTGATCATGAAGTGATCAGTTTCATGCCAGGCTACCTAGTGCCAAGTCCAAGTCCAAGTCCAATGTGTCAATATCTTTAAGGGTCTTCAACTTATCTAGGTCCTCCTATCTGAGTGTGCTTCCCCTTGGTCTGCCTGTTTTGGCAGAAGGATTCTATTACTATGACTAACTGACCTACAACTGACTTCAGAAGGGTATGAGTGGATTAGTGTTACGATCTCTAACCGGTGTCAGTTCTCAGCAATGGGTAGACAATACTTTTTTCTTCGTTTCTTGATGACAGCTCTTAGGCCTATACCTACTATAAGGTGAGAGAGAGTCTCGTGTCTCCGATTCTTATCACCTATCATACTCTTTCTCCAACTCTACTCGCGTAGTAGAGACCTTGTCTTGTATAGGTAATTCTTAAAGAGCGTAAACGGTTTTGTATTCGTAAAAGGGTTAAGTAATAAGCAAGGAAATAACTTAGAACGAAGTGTGAAGAGCCCATCTACAAGGTCTTTTTGTTTTTTTCTTCACTTAATTTTCTTTTTTATCATCATGTATTTGTTGTTATTTAGGGTATAAGAACATGCATGCAGCACTAGCTATAGCATAAACAATTCCCATTCCTGCTTCTACCTGGTCTGACCATATTTCCAAGACCCTCTGGTATGGGCCTAACCGCACATCTCGCGCAAAAGAAAAACCCGTTCCTACCTTGCAAGTGAACCCAGAGAATAGGAGAAGCCTAACTAAGAACAAGCAGGAAAACATAAGAAATTAACAGCCTGGAACATCTTGGAAACAAAACAAAAGAAAAACCAGCAAAGTAGATCCCATAACAACCAGAGCCAGATATACACAGTAGCAGTAGAAAAGTGTAGAAGTCATTTTGGAACAAGATGCAACTGAGAAAGGGGGCCACCTGTGCGAGGTAGGGAAAGACAGTAGAGCAGTAGGGTGCAAGCCAGAAGTGGGTATAGCAGTAGGGTGCAAGCTGATGGAACCGCCAGAACAGGGCGGAAACTGAACGCGACCGTGTCAACTCTCGGTAACTGTGTTCATGTCTTCCAGGGCAGTCCCCAGTGGCATAAGGCAAGCGATTTTACTGCGTCTCTCATATAGTTCCTTGTTCTACAAGAGATAGTATCACTTAGTAGATAGGATACCACGGCTTAAGCCAACTGTGGGGAGGGGCGAGATCGACACGTGGGCCTGTTGAAGAGTTCCCTTGTACTGCAAACCGTGTTCCCAGCTGTCTGAAGCATGGGAAGCAAGTGGTCACTGACTGTGTTGTTGGGCCTCGCTAAGTGATGAATGGGATGAGAACGTGCAGCGCGGGAGGCGTACTGGCACGCAGAGGAAGGAAAGTCCTGACACTTAGAAAAGCAGAAGAGGGCAGGGGAGGGGAAGATGGAGATGGCCATCACTCCTAGGTTGAAGTAATCGTGAGAGGAGAGGAGGGGTAGATAGTTTATGAAGGCCAAGCATTGAGGGTTGATTTCAAGCATGAGGAAAATAGAGGAGACAGAGGATGGCCTATCTACTTGGTCTCTTTTCTTTTATTTTTTTTATTTTTATCATCATGTATTTATTGTTTACGGTATAAGAACTTGCATGCAGTGCTAGCTATGGCATAAACAAAACCTCAATCTCAAGACTTGCAATCACAAAAGAAACAATTCATACCAAATTGTAAAATCCTCCAAACCGTGTCCGACAACTGACACAAAAATCCCGCAGAACCAAAGCAAGCAAGTACAAAAATCATAACAAAAAATTAAACCAACCAATATAGGAAAAGACAATCTCCAGAAGGAATAAAACGAATAGTAGGGGTGTCGATTCAGGGTCTGAAACTGTGGATCGGGGGCTCCGTACAAGGGAGGGAGGGCTCCGGCGGATGGTCACAGCGTGCAGGTGGCATGCCAGGGGGAAAGCCTGTGGTGGTCATGTTGGGGTGCCGTGCCGGAGAGTGGAGGGCGTTTATGTGAGTCCAAAGTGAGCTGTCCCTGCCAATGTCTGTGAGCCCCCGGTGGTGGCGCTCATGAGGCTCCTTGCAGGACTCGCAGTACAGGATAGCATGAGTGACATCCTCCTCATTCACCTCGCAGTAGGGACAGAGGAGGGACGGGTTGTCAGTGAACCAGGTGGGTGGGCTGTGAGGTAGCTCGGGCCCAAGCGCATCTAGTGGATCCTGCCAGCGATGAACCTCGCAAGGCCCATGAATGGGTGGGGCAAGAGAGTCGGGGCGTACTGGTAGCTAGATGGGGGGAGGAACTGGGTAGCACAATCCTTGGCAAGTGTAGCTTTTACACGTGCCTTAATTGATTGATAGGAAATGACCCCCGCTTTCATGGGAAGTTGGTCTGATGGAAGGAGGACGGCCAAGGTTACTGGAACAGGACCTGTGGTGTTGATGAAAGGTAGAGTGTGGTGCACCACCGCGTCCAAGGGTAGGTGTTTCCTTATAGGGGGGCAGGGAGGGAGGGACTTCCAGAGGAGAGGTGCGTAGACTGACATCAGCCCCCTGGCGAAGTGATAGTGGTCCTCCAGGGCCCTAAAGGAGGAGGACATGGGAAAGAAAGAGTGGAGTAGCGCAGTCGCCGGGTTGGCCTCCGGAGGGACGCATACAAGTCGGACAGTAGCCAGTCTCTATCGGTGGAGCATCAACAGTGGGAGAAGGGGGAGAGCCAATTCACATGCCAGGATGTGGACCAGGGTTGAAGAGAAGCAATTTGTTACCCATTTCTGGATGATTCTCCAAAAGACAGATATCTAGTCCAGGAGGGTGAGGCTCGGTAAGAAGAGGTCTGCCATATGGAAGAGGATTGGGGAGATGAGGGAGGATGCCAAGTGGTAGCAGAGGAAGGGGGGAGGCTCTTACCGGGCCTGGAGAGTCTCTGAATCATTGTGAAGGCCCCCTGAGTCAGGGCAAGTCTTCTTGTGAAGTGTGAGGTGGTGCCTTTAGAGCATGAGGTGGTTGGGGGCTGGAACTAATAGCCAAGCCAATGGATCAGTTTGGAGAGACGAAATAAGAGGCCATCTATCAAGACTGGGATCGCTGGTGGCAGGACCTTTTTGCACTGAAGTCACCCAGTACATGAGTTTTGTCTTCGGGATGGAGAAGGACACCGCGGGTCTTCCCAGCTTTCCCTCGAGAGTGCTGGTAATAGCTTGTAGCCTCAGCACATTTCTCCGGTACGAACCAGAGGCAACCGTGACCACGAAGTCATTCACGTAAGATAGGATGAGGCCCCAAGCAACTGGGAAATGAAGAGACGAGACATATTTAACAAACAGGAGTGGTGAAATAGGAGAGCCCTGTGGGGTGCCAACCGAAGCTGGGGAGAAGACTTGGGGGGCCAGGGAAGAGCAGGCGGCAGGAACGCCCGTAGTGGAAAAGTCTAATCTACGAGATAATAAAAGGGTTGACTGCCTTGGTGGCAAGCCTGTCGCAAAGTGAGGAGGCCAAGACATTGTCAAAACCACCCTCGATATTGTGGAAGAAGGTCGAGACGTTGAGCTTGGGGCGCATAAAAAGCTGAACCTAAAGGGACAGGGTCACCTCTGCGTCAAAAGTACTTAAACCTGAGAGGGATCTAGTCTGATGGGGAGGACAAGAGGCCCAGAAAGCAGCTGAGTGCAGAAAGACGGGTCGCCATAATCATCTCAACAATCTTAGAGACAGTTTCCAGGAGGACGACGATCCGGAATGAGGCTAGTGTGTCATAGGAGGATTTCCTTGGCTTGTCCAACATGATGCGGTTGGCCTTCTTCAGGGAAGGGGAATGGTGTCCGTACTGAACAAGGGGGCTGAGGAGGGATGTGAGAATATTGGGGTTCACAGAGTGTACTCTTTTCCAAATCAAGTATGGTATCTGGTGGGGCCAGGGGCAGAGGATAAAGAGGAGTTACAGAGGAGAATTGTTATCTCTTCTGCTGATAGCATGGGACCATGTCTGAACTCCCGGAAGATGGCTGACAGATTCGAAGACTGCTTTGCAGGGAAGAAGTGTGAAAGGAGTGCTTTGTTGATTGCTGCGGAGTCGTCAGCCCCGGGTATTTGAGAGAACCTATCAGGAGGTCTGCCGAAGGTATAGCGCTTCGCAGTCTAGAGTGTTTAGTGGGTAGCTGTTTTTAGGAAATAATTCCAGTATTCGGTCTTGGCCTTCTTTGTGGCCTTGAAGTATAGAACCTGCGCTTCCCTGCACTGTCGCTTTGATGAGGAGAGAGGATCGCGCTGTGCCGCATAGACCGTTGAGTGGAAAGTGTATTTTTGTCCTGTAAGGTTAGGGGTCCACCATGGTTTGAACCTATTAGAGAGCCTCTTGTCCAGGGTGTGGAGTCTGAGGACACCTCTTAGCCTGCCAAGGGCCATGTCGAACCAGGTGGAGAATGTGTGGGGTGTTGGGAGAGGGGTAGGGGGGGCAAATATCATTGCTTTAATATCTTTGTCAAGGGAGTGCCAGTCAGTCTTCGTCCACACAGGGGCCAAAGCGGGAGGACGAGCCATGGGTTCAGAAAGGGTTATAAGGATTGGGACATGGTGAGATCCCGTCGGGGGGAGGGACGTGTCCCACAATCGGAAGCTGGGGGACAATGGGGTTTTGCCAAAGGCTAAGTCTATCACTAAGGAATGCAAATCGGGATTGAAGGGGAAGTAGGTAAGGATGCCAGGGACGTTCAGGGGACAGAAGCCTTCCTGTATAGTCTTCTCAAAGCCTGTCAACTTGGTCTTTTATCTTTTTTTTTTTTTATCATCATGTATTCGATGTTATTTAGGGTATAAGGACTTGCATGCAGCGCTAGCTATGGCATGAACAATCCCCATTTCTCAATCCTCCCAGCCCGACCATATCTCCCAGACCCTCTGGTATGGATCTAACTGCACATCTCCTCCAAAAGAAAAACCCATCACTTCCTGGTAAGCGAACTCTGAGAATAGGAGAAGCCTAACTAAATACAAGTAGGAAAACATAAGAAGGTAACCGCCAGGAACCTCTCAAAGGCAAACAAATGAAAACCCTGCACCGTAGATCCTACAACAACCTGTGTCAAATATATGCGTTGGCAGCAGAATTCCGTAGAAGTCATCCCGGAAAGCGACGCAACTGAGAAAAATGGCCACCTATGGGCGTTAGCAAATGGGTGAGTAGCAGTAGGGGGTAAGCTGAGGCGAGGGTGTAGCAGTAGGATACAAGCCAATCCAACAACCGGAACGAGGCAGGAACTGAACGCCACCCTGTCAAGTCTTAGTAATCATGTTCGTGTCTTTCTCGGTGGTCCTCAGTGGCAAAAGGCAAGCAATCTTATTGCGTCGCTCATGTAGTTCCTTGTTCTCCGAGAGATAGCGTCACTTAGTGGATGGGATACTACCGCTTAAGCTGACAGTGGGGAGGGGCAAGATTGACCCGTGAGCCTGTTGAGGAGCTCGCGCATACCGCAAACCATGTTCCCAGCTGTGGGTAGCATGGGAAGCAAGCGGTCACTGACCATAGGAGGGGCCTTGCGAAGCGAGGGAGAGAGCGAGAACGGGCAGCGCGAGAGGCATACCAGCACCCAGAGGAGGAAAAGTCCTGATGCTTAGAATAGCGGAAGAGGGCAGTGAGGAGATGACAGAGATGGCCGTCACTTCTAGGCTGAAGCCATCGTGGGAGGAGAGGGAGGATGGATGGTTCATGAAGTCCTAGCTTTGAGGGTTGATTTTAAGCGTGAGGAAAATAGGGGAGATAGTGGATGGCCTATCTTCCTGGTTGTTTTTCTTTTTTTTGTATTTCTTTTTTTTTTTTTACCATTATATATTCATTGTTATTTAGGGTACAAGAACTTGCATGCAGCACTAGTTATGGCATAAACAATCCCCATTCCTCCCTCCACCTGGCCCACATGTATCTCCAAGACCTTCTGGTATAGGCCTAACCACATATCTCACCTAAAAGAAATACCTGTCCCTACCTTGCAATTGAACTCAGAGAATGGGAGAAGCCTAACTAAGAACAAGCAGGAAAACATAGGAGGGTAACCGCTCAGAACATCTTGGAAACAAAATAAAAGAAAAACTAGTACCATAGATCGCACAACAACAGAGCCAAGTATACGCGCTAGTAGCAGAAACCATAGAGGTTATCAGGGAAAACGATGCAAGGGAGAAGTGGAGCTGCCTGTGAGCGAAGGCAAAAGATGGTGGAGCAGTAGGGTGCAAGCCAGGTGATGATGTAGTAGTAGAGTACAAGCCAATCCGACCGACGGAACAGGACAGAAAGCGAATGTGACCGTATCAACTCTCAGTAATCGTGTTTGTGTCTTTTTAGGCTTTCTGGAGTGGCAGAAGGCAAGTAATTTTACCATGTCTCTCATGTAGTCCCTTGTTCTCCGAGAGAAAGCGTCACTTAGTGGATGGGATACCACCTCTCAAGCTGACTGTGGGGAGGAGCGAGATCAACCCATAGGCCCATCGAAGAGTGCTCGTGTACGGCAAACCATGTTCTCAGCCGTCTGAAAGATGGGAAGCGAATGGTCAATGACGGTATGGAGAGGCCTCGTTAAGCGAAGAAAGGGGAGAGAACGGGCCGCGTGAGAGGCATACTGGCACCCAAGGGAGGAACAGCCCTGACTTCTGGAAGAGCAGCAGAGGGCAGTGAGGGGAGGAGGGAGACGGCTGTCACTCCTAGGCTGAGGCCATCATGGGAGGAGAGGGTGGGTGGATGGTTCGTGAAGTTCAAGTGTTGAGGGTTGTTACATTCCCTAACCCATCTTAGTCTGCAGTAACGGGTAGACGATACTTCTCTTGTTCTATCGTGACCATAGTTCTTAGGCCTATGGCTACGATGAGGTGGGAGAGACTCTCGTGTCCCTGATCCTTGTCGCCTAACGTACTCTTTCTTCAACTCGACTCTTATCATAGAGTCCTTGTCTCGTATGTAGGTAATTTGTAAAGAGCATAAAGGTTTTGTATTCGTAAAAGCATAGAGTAATAAGTAAGAAAATAACTTAGAACGAAGCGTGTAGAGCCTATTTACTTGGCCCTAATAGCCTCCTTATACAGTTGCCCTTCACGCCCATGTGACTGACTCCCCAAGTCATGTGCCACATATGACTCACAACTGTGAGTCATACCAAAACATCATAAACTAGTCATATGACCAAAGTGGTCAGATGCATAAAACCTATGACCTCCAATTGAGGTTATGTGGGAAAGATAACATATCATCATAACCATATCATATGACCGAAGTGGTCATATGTGTGAAACCCATGACCTCTAATGAGGTCATGTGTGAAACATAACATACCTATGACTCATAACTATGAGTCATGTGAAAACCCCTTCCTCGCTAAGCCACATTCGTGACATTAGCTCCTCCCTCCCTAAGCTTGAGTCCCTTCGAGCTTAGAATCTTCCATCGTGAAGGCAGTCTGTGAATCTCCTGAAGTGTTAGGAACTATCCATTGCTTCCTAGCAGAATCCGCGCACCTCGTCGATAATGGCTCTTCACCTGAGCAGTTCCTTCCACAGCGCTTTGTCTGATTGCGCTACCTTGTCGTTGCAGCAGGCCCGAACTATTTCCTCCCCCCTTCTTGCTCCATCGATAGTTTGCTGGTATCCCCTTTCCTGGATTTCCAGGCACACGATCGTTTCTTGCTGCCATTTCATTTCCTCCACTAGCTTATCATTGTCTCGCTACAACTACTGGATTGTTCGGCGTAGTTCCTCCTTGGACACAAACGTTTTTGTATCACGCTCCTTCCTACGTTCTGTCCTCGAAACCTTTTGAGTTGCCTGCTTGGCTTCCCATTATTGTCTGCAGCAATGGGGGCAGTACCTGCGCATGCAGTTCTGTGAGGAGATCTTGTGGTGTGAGTGGCCAGTTGGTGGAGGTTGTGGTTGTATTGCCCACTCGGCTTGGATTAGTGTGGTGGGTGGCGACTGCTTTGTTGCCGACTTCTTGCTTGGGATAAAGTTCCTTCTTTGTTTTCCGTTCAGGTGCACAGGGCACCCACTGTCCGTACATGCTATCCAGCGATAGATGGCATGGTTTTGGTCGTTGTCATTGACCACCTTGGCCTATTTGGCCTCGAAGGTCTTCTCCTCTTCCTCCTTCTTGATTCTGGTTTCTTCTTCGGCCGTGGCCCACTTGGCTGCATCAGGTGGAGGGCTCATCGGGCTACCCATGAGCTCCAAGTCATCGTGAGTGTCCTCGACGCTCGGTTGAAAGCTTCTATGGGTAGTGTTGGTAGAAGAGGATGAGGGTATCTTGAGCATTTGCAAAGTTGGTAGTTTGGTACCACTCTTGATTGTCTTCAAGGGAATAACTGGTCCGCTGAGCATGGTATTGAAGGTTACCGTAGTCCAAGCGGGAGTCAATTAACTCGTCGGGTGTGTATTCGCATTCTCTGTCTAGTTCGATAGGCGGAGGATGCGTAATTGTTTGTGAGAGAAGCTTGTTGTTCTGATAGAGTTCCAATAGCGAGATGTGGAATGTGTCGTATATCCTCATGGATGGGGGACGGTCTAGTTTATATGCTCATTTTCCGATTCTTTCCAATATCTCGAATGGTCCCATTTTCTTGTAATCCAATTTCTTGGATGGTCCTGTCCTTCGTATATTTCTTGGTAGTAACCACACCTTGTTTCCTTGTTGTAGGTATGGATCGGGGTTTGTGTGTAAATTGTAGTTTTCTTTTTGTCGTAATTGTGTTTTCGTCATTTCTGCTCTCAGGGTGTCGTGTAATTGACTCATATCTTCTTTTTCCATTATCAGTCCATTGGTCATATGACCTATGGTGTGATATTCTGGGTCGTGACCATAGTTTGCGTAAAAGGGTGTCATCTTAATTGTTTCTTGCTTTTTGTTGCTGTATGCGAATTCCGCTATCGGTAGTAACTTGTCCCAGTTGTCCTACTGATAGTTGATAAAGGCTCGTAGGTATTGTTCCAATATACTATTTGTCCATTCGGTCTGTCCATCCGTCTGTGGGTGCAAGGCTGTAGAAAGTTTCCTTTTGATTCCAACATCTTCCGTTATCTCCTTCCATATTCCTGACGTGAATATAGATCCTCGATGGCTGATGATGTCTTTTGGTAGTCCATTTAATCAAAATATTTGTTTGATAAATGTTGTTGCAAACTGCCATGCCACCATATCTATTCATGCCGGTATAAAATGGCTCATTTTGGTCAGGCGATCCACCACAACCAATATTGAGTCATATCCATTGGGTTTAGGTAAATCCGTTATGAAATCTATAGATATAGATTCCCATGGTTTTTCAGGTGCTTCTTTGGGTTTTAACAGCCCATATAGTGCATGTCGCACCACTTTCATGCTATGGCATATATCGCAGTTGTTGACGTATCGTTTGACTGACTCCCTCAGTCCCGGCTAGTAATATCTGCATGTGATCAGCTCCGTTGTCTTAGCCGTTCCTCCGTGTCTAGCCAGTTTGTTGTCACGGTGTTTCTTGATAAGGTTCATTCTTATCTTTTCGTCTTCTGGTATCCATATCTTTCCATCTTAACAAAGGTAGTGGTCTTTCCATTCGCATAGGCCTAAGGCCACCCATTTTTTTTCTTTGTCCCCCCTTTCCAGGCTCTCCCTTATTTCTCGGAACACTTTTTCCTCTTCAATCGCTCTTCACAGTTCTTCATCCTCTTCGTCCTGGATTTCTGTCAATTCCATAGCTTCAAAATATTCTTTTAGAAGTAATATTCTGTTCTTCTGTTTGATTCTTTCCTCTTATTTGTCTTGTAGTTTGTCGCTTGCAATCCTTGTTAAGGTGCCTGGTTTTCCTCCTTCTTTCCTGGGTCGATACTCGATCTTGAAGTTGTATTTGTTCAAACTCTCCATCCATTAGATTTGTCGGTCGTTGAGCTCTTTTGTTGTCATGAAGGGAACCAGGTTTTTATGATCGGTTAGAACTCTAACCTGATGGTCATTGTTCTGTATGTATTGTCTTCATTCCTTGAGTGCTTGAACTATTGCTAATAGTTCTTTATTGGTGGCAGCGTAGTTACATTCTGCCAGTATCATTGTTTTTGATCGATAGCACACCAGGCGCTATTTTCTATCTTTGCATTTCTGCGAAAGGATGCCAGAACAGACATATTTCGATGCATCAGTTTCGATAGTTGTTACCCTCTGGGGGTCGAAGTTCACCAGTATTGATGCCGTCGTGAGTTTGGTCTGAATATTGTCACAAGCTTTTTGCTCCGTTTCTCTTCATCTCCATTTAACATCTTTCTTGGTTAGGCTATATAGGGGTTTTGCCATTCGGCTGAACTCTTCAATAAATCTTCGATACCAGTTGCAGAATCCCGTGAAGCATGGGATATCAGTTTTGTTGTTTGGCTTTGCCTAGTCCCATATGACTGCTGTTTTGACTAGGTCTATTGGAACTCCGTTTCCATTAATTATGAATCCCAGGTACTCCATTTCCGTCTTATAGAATTCGCATTTCGATGGTTTGATCTTCATCCCCGACTTCTGAACCTCGTTCATGATGTTGCTGACATCCTTTCCGTGGTTTTCCAGGTTGTCCAAATATATGAGTACATCATCTAGGTAGACTATGCAACATATATCCAGGAACCTGTTGAGTACCGGGTTGATCCATCGTTGGAATGATGCTGGTATGTTGGTCAGGCTAAACGGTATGACCAAATATTCGTACACTCCATATCTTATTGTGAACGTCGTTTTCCCTTCATCTTCTTCCTTTATCCATATGTTGTGATAGGCATCCTTGACGTCCAGCTTGGTGAAGTATTTTACCATCCTTAGTCAGTCCAGTGCTTCACCGATCAGTGGTAATGGGTATCGGTCCTTCTTTGTGACTGAGTTCAAAGCTCGGTAATCTACGCATAGTCTCATTTTTCAGTCTTTTTTTTCAATGAACAGGATAGGTGATCCTGCTGATGCGAACGAGTATTATATCCATCCTCTCTTCATATTCTGTTGAATATATCTTCGTAATTCCTCTAACTCCTTTTCCCCTAGTGGGTAAAGGCATTGATAAGAAATCTTTTTCTTTGGTTTCATTTTCTTGTCTTTTTCGAGGTGGATATCATGATCCACTGCTGGTCTTCTTGGCGGTGGTCAATCGGCCTCCTTTTCCTAGAATAGGTCCGTAAATCGCTGCTATTCGTGAGGTATTATATCGTATTACTGCTTCTCTTCTTATTGTTGCCTTTGTCTTATCGCTAGTTCGGTGCTGATATTGATCTGTGTCAACTCCAGCTTCTCTTCTCGCAGATTCCATTTTAGGATCCCCATGAGGTCTCCCTTCTTATAATATCTGCCGAATGCGTGAGTCGATATTTCTCGAATCTGGGCCAATTCCCTTTTCTTGGTCTTTGAGCTATCCGTGCTACCAAAGTACCTCATTCCTCTTTTGGTGTCCTGATGTTCCCATACTTCATGCACCTCTTCTGTATTGATCCTCTCAATGATCAACTGTGCGATCCAGTCTCCTTATCGGATCTCTTGGTCAATATCTCCCAGGTTAGCCAAAGCCACCTTGATCTCTTCCGCATAATCGGTGTCAATGACTTCCACATTGGTAATGAGTCGTTTATTGACTGCCAGTCCGCTGCGTGGTACTATCCATCCATAGGTACCAGGAGGTGGTTCTATCGCTATTCCAGTTGATATCATTTCTTGACCCTGTGCCCAGATCGCCTTATCTTGGTCGGCCTATATGTCGTGCCCTACCGCTTGTCGCGATCCCTTAGTTGGTTTCAGCACCTTCTCGTACAACTTCTTGAATCTAATTCTCCAATCCAGTTCTCTTCTGAGTTGGTCGAATCGTGCCTGCAGGTTCGCCTCTTGTGCCTCTCTTTCCAGTATCGTATACACCACTGATGAACTGTTGAGACCTCCTGTCATACATCGTTCGCTAGCGAATCTAATCTTGTTATTGTCCCCGTCGATCGCCGGGTTGTGTTGTCTTAACCATGGCATCTCTAGAACCAGCTCATGTTTCTTTAGGTTCGCTATGTGGAAGGTTGCCTCTTCCCTGTGGCTGCCTATGGCCATAGGTACTTGCACTGTATTGGTTATAGGTCCCAGAGTGCTGGGTTTTCTATCTGCTAGATAAACCTGTCTCTTCTTTCGTGTCGGTATCAGGGGGTAGTTGTATTTGTCACTGATTTTCTTATCGATGAAATCCTCAGTTGCCCCTGAGTCCAGTATCACGTGTATCATAGTGCATTTCTTTTTCCTGTCGTACAGTCTCATTTTGATCATAATATGATCTCCTTCTTCTTCCAGTAGTGCTGTGTAGTAGTTTGCCATAGTGATCTTTTTCGTTCCGTTTGTGTCCGTCATCTCCCTTCCTATGGTTTTCTTCTCCTTCTTGTCTACCAGACCATCTCTTACTGGGGACTGTCTTCTTTTTCCGGTTGGTCCTCCTCTGTGGTCATCTCCCTCCAGTTGGTTCTCTTTTGTTGTCTGATCTAGTTATTGCTTTGGGCGAGTATCATCGGTTTCTCCCCATTGTCTGATCTGTTTCTGCATTCCCGGATCCGATGTCCTTTCTCCCAGCATCTTAAGCAGAGGTTCTAATCTCTTCGCTTCTTGTATTCTTCATTGGACAAGTTGAGGGGTCGTCGTGTGTGGGCGTTGTTCATTTCCACCTCACGGTCGATACTGGGTTTGAAACTTCCTTCGTAGGACTGCAATGCTGGTCTGAACGTTCTATCCGTATTCCTGGGGATGGAAGTCTCTTTTGTCTTCCCGTGCTTTTCCTTTTTCAGGTTTTTCAGGATTGCTAGTCGTGTTTCCTTCTTGATGGCCCACGTGGCCAATTCGTTGACTGTATGGGTCTCGGAGTCAAATGTTCAAATTCCTTCTGTAGTCTTTCCGACATACCCACATATAGGTATTGTGATGCTGTTGCGTTGTCCAGTAGCACCTCTGTTTGGTGCAGTCTAAACTCATTCCAATATTCCGTGATGGAGTGGGACCCTTGCTCCATGTTCATTATGTGGATCCTAGCTGCACCCCTTGGGTCCACCTCTCCAAACTGCTGTTTGATTGCGTCATTAAACTCTTCCCAGCTCCTCCATCCTGTTGGTTTATTGCCTTCCATGTAATACATGAGCAATTTGCTTGGGTCTCCCTATAGGAGACTTGAAAAGTAAACAATCTTTTCCAAATCATCTCTTTCTTGCCACCACATGGTGCGAAACTATATCGTCAATTCGGCCATCCAGTTCCGGGGATGGTGTCTGTTCCCTGTGTATGTCTCTGGTTGGTTGGTGTTGGGTCGGTATTGTCCCATCATATGGAGTATTTGTTGCATTTGTTCTCGGCTGAGTTCCGGAGCTGGTCCTGGCTCAGGGCCTACTCCTTCTCCGCCTACAAGTCCCGGTGCCTCTATTCCTTTATTTTCTTCTTCTTTGGAGCTGGATTCGTTGTGAACTGATTGTTCTTCTGGTGTTATTGGACTTGGTATTCATCCGAGTTACGATACTGTTCATTGTAATTCGTCTGCTACCTCGGGTAGCACGAGTGACTGATCTTCGAAGGTGTAGTCCGCCTTGATATTGTCTGAGTGTCACTATAAGGGACGCTTCATAATGTTACATTCCCTAACCCGTATTAATCTTCAGTAACGGGTAGACGATACTTCTCTTATTCTTTCTCGACAATAGTTCTTAGGTCTATGCCTGCGATAAGGTAGGAGAGACTACCGTGTCTCTGATCATTACCACCTATCGTATGCTTTCTTTAACTTGACTCTTATCGTAGAGTCCTCGTCTCGTATGTAGGTAATTTGTAAAGAGCATAAAGGTTTTATATTCATAAAAGCGTAAAATAATAAGTATAGAAATAACTTAGGACGAAGCGTGAAGAGCCTATCTACTCAGCCTTTTTTCTCTTTTTTTTCTTTTTCTTTTTTTATCATCAATTTTATTCTGTGTTTAAGGTACACCGTCCGCATGCAGCCGTAGCTATAGCAGACACATAAACCTGTCTCCATACACCAGCCCGAAACAGCCAGAAGAAAAAGGTCAACGAAACGGAACAGAAAGGCAAACTGGCAGACAGGACCGAAACCTCCGGAACATGAAACCCCACGCCCAACCCCCGCGCAGTTGAAAAAACTCCCCCGCCTAGCAACTTGTAGTATACACAAACGGTAAAGACTGTAAAGGAAAGCCACCCAAGCCCATCAGAACAAAAGAGACCCCACTTCCCGACAGTGGTCCAGCCCCATAGCGAGAGCCGCCCTAAATGGTCTTAACCCGGCCAACCAGTGCCACCTACGATGAAGACTTGTCTGCGGCTAAGGGCTATACCCGGCAAAGTGGAAGCGGAACCTAGGAGAGAAAAACCCAGGCCGAGGAGAACAAAACCCGTGGCAGGGCACAGGGACTAGTGCCATCCAGACTGAGAAGCCCAGCGGAGATATCCAAAGGGCGTTGAGGTAAGGTAGTGTAGCAGTAGAGTGCAAGCCAAGAGAGGGTGCAGCAGTAGGGTGCAAGTCAATCCAACTGTCAGGTCGGGAAGGAAACCGAACGCGACCGTGTCCACTCTCAGCAATCATGTTCGTGTCTCTCTAGGTGGTCCCCAGAGGCGGAAGTCAAGTGATCTTACGGCGTCTCTCATGTAGTCCCTTGTTCTACGAGAGATAGCGTCACTTAGTAGATGGGATACCACCACCTAAGCCAACCGTGGAGAGGAGCGAGATCGACCCGGGGGCCTGTTGGAGAGTTCTCACATACAGCAAACCATGTTCCCAGCGGTCTGAAGCATGGGAAGTGAATAGTCACCTACCGTGTGGAGGGGCCTCGCTAAGCAAGGACAGAGGCAGGAACGGGTAGCGCAAGAGGCATACCAGAACCCAGAGAGAGGGAAGCCCCAATGCGTAAAAAAGCGAAAGAGGACAGTGGAAGGAGGTGGATGGCCATCACTCCTAGGCCTAAGACATTGTAGGAGGAGAGGAGGGGGAGGATGGTTCGCGGGATCCCAACTGTTGAGGATTGATTTCAAGCGTGTGGAAAGTAGAGGAGACGGAGGATGGCCTATCTACTTGGCCTTTTTTTCCTTTTTTTCTTTTCTTTTTTCTTTTTCCTTTTTTTTTCCTTTCTTCCTTTTTTTTTCTTTCTTTTTTTCTTTCTTTTTTCTTTTTTCTTTTTTTTTTTATCATAATGTATTCATTGTTTACGGTGCAAGAACTTGCATGCAGCGCTAGCTATGGCATAAACAAAACCTCAATCTCAACTACGCAATCACAAAAGAAAAACCCACACCACGATATAAAATCCTCCTAAACGTATCTGATAGCCGACACAAAATCCCTAAGGAACTAAAGCAAAAAAGTACAAAAGTCATAACGTAAAACAAAATCCAACCGAAAACCCAAAACATAGGAGACATCTGGTGAGCCGAAGGCGTAAGGCGGGTGTCGCAACTCAGGCCCTGAAGCCTTGAATCGGAAGCCCTGTGTCACGGTTAGCGGTATCCGAGGGGGGGTCCCAGTCTGCGGGTGGCATGCCAGGGGGAAAGCCAGTGGCGGTCACATTGAGGTATCTCACCAAGAAGTGGAGGGAGTCTGTGTTGGACCATAGCGGGCTGTCTCTGCCAACGCCTGTGAGCCCCTCGGGGTGGCGCTTACGAGGTTCTTTGCGAGACTCGCAGTGTAGGATAGCATGAGCAAAGTCTTCCTCATCATCGTTACAGTAGGGGCAAAGAGGGGAGAGGTCTTCCGTGAACCATGAGGGGTGGGCGGCGAGGTAACTCTTACTAGAGTGCAATTGGTGGATCCTTCCCGCGATAAGCCTGCCCAAACCCATAAAAGAGTGGGGTTTGAGGGATCCAGCGAAGGGGTAGTAGGGAGGGGAGGGAACTGGGTGGCCCAATCCCTGGCGAGAGCGTTTAGTAGCCGCAACTTGACCGATGGGTAGGATGGGATCCCCTCGCGCAAGGGGAGCTGTTCGGGAGGGAGGAGGTCGGGCGAGGCCATCGGGGCAGGACCGGAGGCGCCGATATACTGAAGGGTGTGATGAGCAATAGTGTCGAGCAGGAGGTGTTTGCGTATGGGAGGGTAGGAGGGAGCCGATTTCCAGAGCAGTGGAGCATAAACAGACAACAGGCCTCTAGTGAAGTGATAATGGTTTTCCAGCGCCCGATAAGGGGAGGAGGTGGGAAAGGACGGGTGCAGTCTGGCAGTCGCCAGGTTGGCCTCAGGGGGGAGGCACACCAGGCGGAGAGTGGCCAACCTCTGGTGGTGGAGAACTAAAAGAGGGAGGGGGGGGAGAGCCGACTTGCATGCCTGGATGCCTACCGGGGTTGATGAGAAGCAGTTTATCACCCACCTCTGGATGGTCCTCCAAAAGACAGACATCCTATCCAGGAGAGTGAGGCTCGGAGAGAAAAGGTCCGCCCTATAGAGGAGGATCGGGGAGATGAGGGAGGACGCCAGCGGGTGGCAGAGGAAGGCGGGGCGGCCTTTACTGGGCCTGGACAGTGTTTTAATCATCGCGAAGGCCTCCTGGACCAGCCCGAGTCTTCTCGAGAAGGGTGAAGTGGTGCCTTTGGTGCATGAGGTAGACGAGGGTTCGAACCAGTACCCAAGCCACTGTATCAACTTGGAGGGACGAAAGAGGTTCCCATCCAGGAGGACCGGGATGGGGGGGGGAGGAACCTTCTGCGTAGGGGTTGTCCAGTACATGAGCTCTGTCTTCGGGAATGAGAAGGACATGCCTAGCCTGGAAGCCTTTGCCGTGACCACGCGGCTGATGACTTGCAGCCGCTGGACATTCCGGCGGTACGAGCCAGAGGCAACGGTGACCGTGAAGTTGTCCACGTCAGAGAGGATAATGCCCCGCAGAACTGAGAAATGAAGGGATGACATGTAGATGATGAATAGAAGAGGGGAAATCGGGGAGCCTTGGGGCGTGCCCACCAAGACCGGGGAGAAGACCTGGGGGGCCCCCTGGAAGACCTGGGGGGCCCCCTGGAAGACCTGGGGGCAGGAGCGGCCGCGGAGGAAGGACGTTATCCATGAGATCATGTAGGGATTGACTGCCTTGGTGGCAAGCCTGTCGCATAGCAGAGAGGCCGAGACATTGTCGAAGCCGCCCTTGATGTCAAGGAAAAGAATTGAGACCTTGAGTTTGGGGCGCATAAAGATCTGAACCTCCTGAGCGAGGGTTGCAGCCGCGTCGAAGGTACTCAGACCGGGGAGAGAGCCAGTTTGGTGGGGGGACAGGAGGCACAAAAAGCGGGCGAGAGCTGAGAGGCGAGTCGCCATGACCCTCTCGAGGATCTTGGAGACCGTCTCCAGCAGGACGATAATGCGGAACGAGGCTGGCGTGTCATAGGAGGGCTTTCCCGACTTGTCGAGCACAATGCCATTGGCCATCTTAAGGGAGGGAGGGTGGTGTCTGTACCGGATGAGAGGGCCACGGATAGACGTCAGGATGTTGGGGTTCAATGAGTAGACCTTCTTCCAGACGGAGTAGGGGATCTGGTCTGGGCTGGGGGCGGAGGATGCGGAGGAGCTTCGGAGGGCAGCTGTGATTTTGTCCTCCGACCAAGGTGGAACGTCCCTGAATTCTCGTAGGATGGCCGGTTGGTGCATGGACTGTTTTTCCGGGAAGAAGTGGGAGAGAAGGGCCTTGTTGATGCCCATAGGACTGTCAGCTCCGGGAATCTGTGGGAACCTGTCTGGGGGCCTGCCAAAGGCATAGCATTTCGCTGTCCAGAGCATCTATGGGGTGGCTGTTTTGAGGAAATTATTCCAGTACTCGGTCTTGGCTTAGTACTGGACACTGTTGTTTAGAAGAGTGAAGGGGGTCGCGGCGTGACGACCGAACCATGGAATGAAAGGAAGCTCTTTGTGCCGTAAGGTCGGGGGTCCACCAAGGCTTGGACCTGTGGGAGAGCCTCTTGTCCGGGGTATGGAGCTTGAGGATGGCCTTAAGTTTGCTGAGGGCAGTGTCGAACTAGGCGGAGAAGGAGTGGGGGGTTGGTAGGGGAGGTGGAGGGTCGATCTTCATGGTTTTGATTTCTCCCTCAAGAGAGAGCCAGTCCGTCTTCGTCCAAGCAGGGGCAGGGGGGGGTGGGCGGGCCAGTGACTTGGACAGGGTTAGTAGAATCAGGACATGGTCTGAGCCAGTCGGGGGGAGGGGCGTGTCCCACGACTTGAGATTGGGTAATAGAGCGGTGTTGGCGAAGGATAGGTCTATTGCTGAGGGGCGGAGCTCAGGGTCGAAGGGGAAGTAGCTAAGGGTACCCGGGGTATTCAAAAGGGAAAAGCCCACGTCTGTAGCCCTCTTGAAGAAGGGCGTGGAAGTACTGAGCTCGGAGATCGAAAAGAGGCGGGCAGGGTCCGCCGAGGGGTGATGAATATTAAAATCCCTGACAACCAGTATCGGTGTAGCGGTGTGGGGGAAAGCAACCTCAGGTGGGATGGTGCAGCGAAAGGGGGAGCCATCCCAGGTGCTGTAGAGGTTCACAATCCTGAACTTGGTGATAAAGGAATCAAAAAAACCAACAGAGGAATGGAAGTCAACAGCCATCCAATCCCTAGCCTCCGAAAAGACTGGGAGGACCGAGAACTGCTGAGTAGAGGAAAGATGAAGGTAGCAGGCCACTCTTAGCTTGCCGTCGTTGGGGCAGGGGGGCAAAAAGGGGCTGAAACCAATCAATAACGGAGGTCTGTTTCTGTGCAAGGGGGGGTCTTGCAGGGCAACAAGGGTTGGGGGGAAATCCAAAAGAGAAAAAGAATTAAGAATGGAAAGAAACAAATCCCCACTTCGCAAGCAGTTGTATTGCAGAACGGATATGGGGTCACGGGAGCCTACCGCCAGTGCGGAACTCGCAGGAGAGGTGTAACCAGCCATTACATGCCTTCCGTCGTCTCAGGCTGGGGGAGAGAAGTGGGAGATTCCTGCCATGCGGGATTTGGCAGGGTACCTCCTTGGGGTTTTGGGGCAGGAATGGGGGGACATGTAGGGGGGGCATCACCACACCTAAGGCGGGGTATCTCAAGAGCGAAGGGGGGCAAGAGGGATCATGATCTAGTTGAAGAACCCTTGCCGGTGTCGTTCGTCGTGTCCATAGCCTCCACATTCTACGGAACAGGGGACTCCCCATGGGGAGGAGGGGGGGAAGGACTCGATGGGCACTCTCTAGTGAATGCCGGGTGCCAACCTTTGCACACCGCACACATCAAGGGGGAGGTTGGGCAGCAGTCGACCACAGCTCTGAGGGTACCGCCCGTAGGGCAGGTGCGGTTCTGGCACCTGTGTGCCTGCTTCCGGTAGGAGAGGGCGCAGATTGGGCAGACTGGATGGTCAACCTTGCATCTAGCTGAGTGGTGGCCGTATTCCTAGCAGTTATGGTACTGAGTGAGGCCATTAGCCGAGTATGCTCTCTCGACCTTACATCGACAGGAGAAAAGGTAAGCATTGCCCAGAATTTTGGCCGAATTTTCCGGCGCAACCGTCACAACAATGGAGGTCGCTTTCTTGAGGACCCTGGAGTCCCGGTCGGGATTCAGGTAACGGGCGGATAGGATTTGACTGTTTTTGACATTCAGGATGGTGTTGCTTAGGGACTGCAGGAGGTCGTCATCGTCATCTGGAAGGTAGGCGATGGGGAGGGAGTATATCGCCAGCTGGACCTCATTGGAGGCAGGGCAGAAAGGGAGCCACGGAGCGTCTCCGGTCGGGAAGGACTGATTTAGCTTGGTGGAGAGGGCATCGTAATAGGGGGCATAAACAGTAGAGGGAACGAATGGGGAGAGGGCAAGAAGCGTCACCGCCCCTCTGTTGTTGACCCGGGCAGAGAAAGATAGGAGTAGAGTGCAATCCGCTTCACGAAGGGCTGAGGTGGCAATGTCGAGGAAGGAGGCAGCTAGATGGTTGGACTGGGTGTGTGAGAAGGGGGAAGACCTTGGGGCGCAGAAACGTCTCTCAGCAGCGGGGAGGCTCCTTGGCCCTTTTGAGGGGGCTAGAGGTGCCAGACCAGACGCAACCTGCGTAGCCGTGGGGGCATTCTTTGCTTTGTTCGTCTTTCCTTTCCTTTTTCCAGCAGCTGTAGCAGCCCGCGCATAGGAGGGGGCACCGGACTGAGCCATTTCGTGTGGGACAGGGTGGAACTCCGAGAGGGGGGGGTACTTTCCTTCCCTCTATCACTGGGCCTCCCAGGAGCAAGGGAATTTTGCCGCATTTGCGGCTGGGTTGCCATACCATTTCTGGTGCTTTGGGCTGTAGCAGGGGATGTCCGTGTCGCCCCCACCCTCATAGAGGGGGTAAGCTCACCAGCAAGGGTTGCAGTAGGGAGGGACGTGGTGGGCTCTTTGCCCTTTCGGGAAGGATCTGCCCGAGCCGTGTTGGCGGTGAGTGCTGCAGGTGTGTGGCGCTGGGGTAGGTGTTGTTGGTGGTGTGCTGGCTGAGGGAGGGGGGGTGGTCAGGCGGGACGCGAGGTCTCTAACCGACAGCTGAAGGGCAGAGAGTGACACAGCTGTAGTGTCGGTCTGGCTTGTGGGGGGGGGGCACTGGAACCTCTCTCTACGAGAGTAGAGCTCGTCCACTAGTCCTATGAGCCGGGCGACCTCGAAGGCCAGTTCAACGATCTGAGTGGAGAGGGACCTCGACGCTAGAAGTAAGGTGCAGAGGAGGGGAAGGATGACGGCCTCTCACCGGGAGAGGTCGTCAAGCTCTGTGGAACCTATAGGCAGAAAGAGTTGGTTGGAGATTCTTGCATCTGTTGAGGATCTTTTGAGGAGCTCCAGGAGGAGGGGGACATGAGGGTGCACTCCTGACACAGAGGAGTGCTCGGAGGGGGGATGGGGAACTGAAGCCATCCCCAGTCATGATAGGGAGGCTCTGGCCTGAAAGTCTTTAGGATAGCACAAACGTATGGGCACACTGGATGCTGATGGTGTTGAAGATGAGGTAAAAATATAGGGGGGGGGAAATAGCGGAAGAGGAGCGTGGCCTATCCACTTGGCCTTTTTTCTTTTTTTTTTTTTTCACTTTTTTTTTTTTTATCATCATGTATTCGTTGTTATTTGAGTTACAAGAACTTGCATGCAGCGCAAGCTGTGGCATAAACAATCCCTATTCCTCCTGTCGCCCGGCCCAACCATATCCCCAGGACGCTCTGGTATGGGCTTCACCGCACATCTCGCCTCAAAGAAAAACCCGTCCCTACCTCGCAAGCGAGCTCAGAGAATAGGAGAAGGCTAGCGAAGAAGATAGCCAGAAAACACAAGAAGGTAACCGCCAGGAACATCTCAAAAGAAATAAAAGAAAAACAAGCACCATAGATCCCACAACAATCTGAGTCAGATATACACGCTGGCAGCAGAAAACCGTAGAAGTTATCCCGGAAGGTGACGCAACAGAGAAAGTGGGCCGCCTGTGGGAGGGAGGCGGGAGAGGGTGGTACAGTAGGGTGCAAGCCGAGGGAGGGTGTAGCAGTAGGGTGCAAGCCAATCCAACTGTCGGAACAGGGTGGAAACCGAACGCGACCATGTCAACTCTCGGTAATCGTGTTCGTGTCTGACTAGGCGGTCCCCAGTGGTAGAAGGCAAGCGTTTTACCACGTCTCTCATGTAGTCCCTTGTTCTCAGAGAGATAGCGTCAGTTAGTGGATGGGATACCACCACTTAAAACAACCGTGAGGAGGAGCGAGATCGACCCGTGGGCCGGTTGAAGCATCCGCGCATACCGCAAACCGTATTCCCAGCCGTCAGAAGCATGGGAAGTGAATGGTCACCGACCATATGGAGGGGGCGCGCTTGAGCGAGGAGAGGGGCGAGAACGGGCAGCGCGAAAAGGCGTACCGGTACCCAGAGGAAAGAAAGCCCTGACACATAGAATTGCGACAGAGGACATTGAGGAAAGGATGGAAATGGCCGCCACTCCTAGGCTGAAGCCATCGTGGGAGGAGAGGGGCGGTGGATGGTTCGTGAACCCCAAGCATTGAGGGTTGATTTCAAACGTGAGGAAAATAGAGGAGACGGAGGATGGCCTATCTACTAGGTCTTTTTTCTTTTTCTTTTTTTTCTTTTGTTTTTATTATCAATTTTATTCTATGTTTAAGGTACACCGTCTGCATGCAGCGCTAGCTATGGCAGATACATAAACCTCCCCCCCTACGCCAGCCCGAAACAGCCGGAAGAAAAACCGGCAGCGGACCCGCACAGAAAGGCACACTGGCAGACAGGACCGAAACCCCCGGAACATGAAACCCCGCACCCTAACCCCCCGCAGTCGAAAAAACTCCCCCGCCCTGCAACTTGTAGTATACACAAATGGTAAAGACTGTAAAGGAAAGCCACCCAAGCCCATCAGAAGAAAAGAAACCCCACTTGCCATCAGTGGTCCAAATCCCATAGCAAGAGCCACCCTAAATGGTCTTAACCCGGCCGATCAGTGCCACCTACGACAAAAACACATCTACGGCTAAGGGCAAGCCCAGCAAAGTGGAAGGAGAACCGAAGAGAGAAAGGCCAGGGCCGCGGAAAGCAAAACCTGTGGCAGGGCACGGGGACTATTGCCGTCCAGACCAGGAAGCCGGGTGGAGATGCCCGGAGGGGATCTAGGTAAGGCAGTGTAGCAGTAGGGTGCAAACCGAGTGAGGGTGTAGCAGTAGTGTGCAAGCCGATCCAACCATCAGGGCAGGATAGTAACCGAACGGGACCATGTCAACTATCGGTAATCATGTTCGTGTCGGACTAGGTGGTCCCCAGGGGCGGGAGGCAAGCGATCTTACTGCGTCTCTCATGTAGTCCCTTGTTCTACGATAGATAGCGTCACTTAGTGGATGGGATACCACCGCTTAAGGCAACTGTGGCGAGGAACGAGATCGACCCGAGGGCCTGTTGGAGAGTCCTCGCGTACCGCAAACTGTGTTCCCAGCCGTCTAAAGCATGGGAAGCGAACGGCCTCCGACCGTGTGGAGGGGCCTCGCTAAGCGCGGAGAGAGGCGGGGACGGGCAGCGCGAAAGGCATACTGGGACCCAGAGGGACGAGAGCCTCGACGCGTAAAAAGCTGGGGAGGACAGTGGGGGGGACGTGGATGGCCATCGCTCCTAGGCCGAAGCCATCGTTGGAGGAGAGGGGGGGGGTGGGTGGTTCGTGAGATCCCTAGCATTGAGGTTTGATTTCTAGCGCGAGGAAAATAGAGGAGATGGAGGATGCCCTATCTACTCGGCCTTTTTTGCTTTTTTTTTTCTTCATTTTTTTTTTTCTTCATGTATTTATTGTTATTTAGGGTACAAGAACTTGCATGCAGCGCTAGGTATGGCATAAACAATCCTCATTCCTCCTTCCGACTGGCCCGACCGTAGCCCCAGGACCCTCTGGTATGGGCCTAACCGCACATCTCGCCTCAAAGAAAAACCCGTCCCTAGCTCGCAAGCGAACTCAGAGAATTGGAGAAGCCTAACTAAGAAGAAAGTAGGAAAACATAGGAAGGTAACCGCGCAGAACATCTCATGAAAAAACAAAAGAAAAACCACACCAAAGATCCCACAACAACCATGCCAGGTATACACGCTGGCAGCAGAAACCATAGAAGTTATCCCAGAACGCGACGTAACCGCGAAAATAGGCCCCCTGTGGGGGGGAGGCCGGCGAGGATGGTGCAGTAGGGTGCAAGCCGAGGGAGGTTGTAGCAGTAGGGTGCAAGCTGATCTAACTGACAGAACAGGCCAGAAACCGAATGCGACCGTGTCAACTCTCGGTAATTGTGTTCGTGTCTGACTAGGCGGTCCCCAGTAGTAGAAGGCAAGCGTCTTACCGCGTCTCTCATGTAGTCCCTTGTTCTCAAAGAGATAGCGTCACTTAGTGGATAAGATACCACGGCTAAAACTGACCATGGGGAGGAGCGAGATCAACCCGTGGGCCTGTTGAGGAGTTCCCGCGTACCGCAAACCCTGTTCCCAGCTGTCTGAAGCATGGGAAGCAAATGGTCGCCGACCGTGTGGAGGGGCCTCGCTAAGCGAGGAGAGAGGCAGGGACGGGCAGCGCGAGAGGCGTACCGGCACCCAGAGGAAGGAAAGCCCTGACATCTTGAGAAAGCAGAAGAGGGCAGTCAGGGCAGGGGGCAAATGGCCGTCACTCCGAGGCCGAAGGCATCGTGGGAGGAGAGGGGGGGTGGATGGTTCGTGAACTCCAAGCCTTGAGGGTTGATTTCAAGTGCGAGAAAAATAGAGGAGACGGAGGATGGCCTATCTACTTGGCCTTTTTTTTTTTTTTT
>JACCEG010000416.1:5336-83083 GCA_014065205.1 Tuber brumale | reverse complement strand
CCGAAGTTACTAGCCGAGGCGTTCCCCCACGGTGCTCGTGCACACAGGGAGACGGGCGTCCACCACAGCCAACGCCAAACGGAAACGAAGAAGAGAGGTCCCCAAGGAAGGAGAGGAGCGAGGTCGACCATCAGGCCTAAAGAGTAGTCCTCGCGTACCGCGGAAACCGTGTTCCCAGCCGTCTGACGCATGGGAAGCGAGCGGTCGCCGACCGTGTGGAGGGGCCTCGCTAAGCGAGGAAGGGGGCGAGAACGGGTAGCAGAAAGGCAGTACCGGAACTCAAAGGAAGGAATGCCTCGACGCGTAAAAGAGCAGAAGAAGGCAGTGAGGAGGGGAGGGAGATGGCCGTCACTCCTAGGCAGAAGCCATCGTGGGAGGAGAGGGGTGGTGGATGGTTCGTGAGTACCTAGCGTTGAGGGTTGATTTCAAGCGCCGGGTGTGTAGAGGAGACGGAGGATGGCCTATCTACTCAGCCCTAATAGCCTCCTTATATAGTTCCCCTTCACGTCCTTGTGACACACTCTCCAAGTCACGCGCCACATATGACTCAAAACTGTGAGTCGTACCAAAACATCATAAACTAGTCATATGACCAAAGTGGTCAGATGCACAAAACCCATGACCTCCAATTGAGGTTATGGGCGAAACATAACATATCATCATAACCATATCATATGACCGAAGTGGTCATATGTGCGAAACCCATGACCTCTAATGAGGTCATGTGTGAAACATAACATACCTATGACTCATAACTCTGAGTCATGTGAAAACCCCTTCCTTGCTAAGCCACATTTGTGACCAGGGTTGATTTCAAGCGTGCGGAAAATCGCGGAGATGGAAGATGCCTATCTACTTCGCCTTTTTTCTGTTTTTTTTTTCTTTTTTATCATCATGTATTAGTTGTTATTTAGGGAACAAGAACTTGCATGCAGTGCTAGCTATGGCATAAACAATCCCCATACCTGTTTGGCAGACACCAATCTCAGGTATAACTGAAGGACAGAGGCCAAAATCTTCATTTGGAGAATCTGTTGAGAAAGGCTCATCTCGATGAAATAAGTAAAATAAAAATTTATGAGGAAAACAATTTTATCTTGATACGATCTCTTCTATATTACTTGATGATATCTGTCCAGCTCGGGAGGCACTTCGATAATTTTTTTCCCCTATCTGTGTGTTTGCAGACTACTTCTAACTTCTATGCCTCTGAAATACCTTCCGGGTATTAGCACACAAACGTCCAGAATCTTAGAAGTGCGCACACCATTTGATGCTGAAATTTATCACACCCTTTTGCAGTTCTGGAATAGTATTCCTCCGTTGCGATGACTGCGCTATTTGTTGAACCAAATAGTGGCCTTCAACTTAGTTGTCCATACAGACTATTATATTACTCTACTCTAGTTGACTATCATTCCAGTAGTCTTTTCGGTCAGGATGTAATTAAGTTCATGCTAGGCCACCTAGTACCAATCGCTAGTATGAGCCCAAAGTGTCAAAGTCTTAAGGAGATTGAACTTATCTAGGTCTTTCATTCTAAATGTGCTTCCCCTTGGTCTGCCAGCCTCCATAGAAGTGTGCTATTACTAGGACCAACCAACCTACAGTGGATCTCACAAGGGTATGGGTGGATTCGGTATACCCCTTAATGGCTTCTGCAACAAGGACATCCTCATGGAGTATTTAGCCAAAAACGTCCCATCACCTTCGGCCCATAGTTTAGGAAGGCTATCTCTGAAGCCTACTAACTCATTGCGCCTCCTATGGACTTCTTCCGTTCCACTTCCCAGATGTCGCCAAAGGTCCCCTCTCATATATCCTGTGAACAGCATGCGGTTGGACAGATGGCGGCGATGCACATGGTCTTATGAAGAGAGCTGCGTTGATGTGACCTTTTAGTTATGGGACGCAAGTCGCAAGATTTCGCTAATGATGTGCAGGCTCTATAACGGGGCTGGAGGAGGGTGTTGGCACTCCGGAAAATCGAGGGTCTATGAGCAGTTACCCTACCATGGGTCTGTGCACTTGTCTGAGATTTCCATATGCCTAACAATTCTTCCTTATGCCCGACCCGACCATATCTCCAAGATCCCCTGGTATGGGCCCAACCCCACATCGCGCCTGAAAGATAAACCTGTCCCTACCTCGCAAGCAAACTCAGAGAATCAGAGAAGCCTAACCCAGAACAAGCAGGAAAACACAGGAAGGTAGCCACCCAGAACATCTCAGAAACAAAACACAAGAAAAACAAGCACCGTAGATCCCACAACAACCTAGCCAGGTAGATGTGCTGGAAGCAGAAACTGTAGAAGTTGACCGGGAATGCAATGCAACTGAGAAGGGGAGCCATCTGTGGGCGACAGCAAAATAGGGTATAGCAGTAGGATGCAACCCAGGTAAGGGTGTAGCAGTAGGGTACAAGCCGATCCAATGGATGGAACAGGATGGAAACTGAACGCGACCGGGTCAACTCTTGTTAATTGTGTTCGTGTCTTGCTAGGTGGTCCCCAGTGGCAGATGGCAAGTGATTTTACACGTCTCTCATGTAGTCTCTGGTTTTCCATGAGATAGCGTTACCTAGTGGATGGGATACCACCGCTTAAGCTGACTATAGGGAGGAGTGAGATCGACCTGTGGGCCAGTTGAAGAGTCCTCGCGTACTGCAAACTGCGGTCCCAGCCATCTAAAGCAAGTGAAGCGAATAGTCGCCGACCGTATGGAGGGGCCTCAGTCAACACAGAAAGGGGTGACAATGGGCTGTGCAAGAGGCATGCTGGCACCCAAAGGAGAAACAGCCCTGACGTCTGGAAGAGCAGAAGAGGGCAGTGAGGAGAGGAGGGAGATGGCTGTCACTCATAGGCCAAGGCCATCGTGGGAGGAGAGGGGAGGTGGATAGTTCGTGAAGTCCAAGCATTGAGGGTTGATTTCAAGTGCGAGGAAAATAGAGGAGACAGAGGATAGCCTATCGACGTGCTCTTTTTTCTCTCTTCTTTTTTCTTTTTCTTCTTTTTATCGTCATCTGTTCATTGTTTGTGGTACAAGAACTTGCATGCAGTGCTAGCTATGGCATAGACAAAACCATAATCTCAGAACCCCTGAGCACAAAAGAGATAAATCGCACCAAGTTTTAAAATCCTCCTAACAGTATCTGATAGCTGACACAAAATCCTCAGGAACTAAAACAGGTAAGTACGAAAATCATAACAAAAAATTAAACCAACCAAAAAGAAAAATATTCACCGGCTAGAGTAAAACTAGAGGCGGGCGTTGCAATTCAGGGCCTGAAACCATGGATTGGGAGCTCCATGCAGTGGGGAGAGGGCACGGACGGGGGGTCCTTGCATGCAGGCGGTATGCCAGAGGAAAAGCCTGTGGCGGTAATGTCAAGGTACCATACCAGAGAGTGGAAGGCATTTTCATTAGTCCATAGTGAGCTGTCCCTGCTAATGCTCATGATCCCGCGGAGGTGGCGCTTATGAGCTGCCTTGTGAGACTTGTAGTACAAGATAGCATGATCGAAGTCCTCCTGATCCTCCTCAGAGTGGGGGCAGAGGAGTGAGAGGTTGTCGGTGTACCAAGAGGGGTGTCCAGCGAGATAGCGCAGGCCCGAGTGCATTTGGTGGATCCTGCCTGCGATGAACCTCCCCAGGCCCATGAACGGGTGAGGCGAGAGGGTCGGGGCATACTGGTNGGGGGGGGGGGGGGGGGGGGGGGGGGGGGGGGGAACTGGGCAGCCCAATCCTTGGTGAAGGCAGCTTTCACATGCGCCTTGATTGACTGATAGGTCAGGACACCCTTCTTGACGAGGAGCTAGTCAGGTGGAAGGAGGCCGGATGAGGCCACAGGAACAGGGCCTGAAGTGTTGATGAAGTGTAGGGTGCGGTGCGCTATCACGTCCAATGGTAAGTGCTTCCTTATAGGGGGGCAGGAGGGGTGGGCTTTCCAGAGGACAGGGGTGTAGACTAATGTCAGGCCCCTGGTGAAGTGTCGGTGAACCTCCAAGGCCCGGAAGGGGGAGGATGTGGAAAATGTAGGATGGAGTCTCGCCGTTGTCGGGTTGGCCTCTAGAGGGAGGCACACAAGACGGACAGCGGCCAGTCTCTGTCGGTAGAGGCTTAACAGTTGGAGGAGGGGGGGAGCCAATTCGCAAGCTAGGGTGCCAACCTGGGTAGAAGAAAACCAGTTTGTCACCCATCTCTGGACAGTTCTTCAAAACACAGATATCTGGTCCAGGAGGGTGAGGCTTGGTGAGAAGAGATCGACTCCGTAGAGGAGGATTGGGGAGATGAGGGAGGATGCCAGGCAGTAGCAGAGGAAGGAAGGGAGGCCCTTGCCGGGCCTAGAGGGGCCTTTGAATCGTTGCAAAGGCCCCTTGGGCCAGGGCAAGTCTTCTCATGAAGTGTGAGGTAGTGCCTTTAGAGCCTGAGGTAGCGGAGGGCTCTAACCAGTAGCCAAGCAAGCGGACCAGTTTGGAGGGGTGAAAAAGGATGTCATCTAATCGGACCGGTATTGTGGGTGGCGGGACCTTCTGTGCTGGAGTCATCCAGTACATGAGTTCTGTTTTTAGGACTGAGATGGACACTCCCAGCCTTCCTGCTTTCACCTGGAGAGTACTGGTGATGCCTTGTCATCTCTAGAGATTCGTCCGATACGAACCGGAGGCGACCGTGACCGCAAAGTCATTCACAGAAAAATGGATGAGGCCCCGAGGTACTAGGAAATGGAGGGACAAGACATATATAACGAACAGGAGTGGTGCAATTGGAGAGCCCTATGGGGTACCGACCGAAACTGGGGAGAAGACCTGAAAGGCCCCCTGAAAGACCAGGCGACAAGAGTGTCTGCGGAGGAAGGACCTTATCCACCAGACTATGTAGGGGTTGACCGCCTTGGTGGCAAGCCTGTCGCAAAGTGTGGGGGCGGAGAAATTGTCGAAACTACCTTTGATGTCGAGGAAGAGGGTTGAAACCTTGAGCTTGGGGCGCATAAAAGGTTGAACTTCATAGGAGAGGGTCGCTGCTGCGTCAAAAGTGCTAAGACTTAGGAGAGATCCAGTCTGGTAGAGGGACAAAAGGCTCAGGAAGAGGGCAAGTGCAGAGAGGCGGGTTGCAAGAAACCTCACGAGAATCTTAGAGACAGTTTCCAGGAGGACTATGATCCGGAATGAGGCTGGTATGTCATAGGAGGGTTTCCTCAGCTTGTCTAGCACGATGCCATTAGCTTTCTTCAGGGAAGGGGGTTAGAGACCATAGTGGACAAGCAGTCTGTAGAGGGATGTGATATTATTGGAGTTCACAGAGTGTACTCTTTTCCAAATCGAGTAAGGTATCTGTTCAGGGCCAGGGGCAGAAGATGCGGAGGGGTTCCGGAGGACAATAGCTATTTCTTCCGCTGAAAGCATGGGGACGTCCCAGAGCTCACGCAGGATGCCTGGTGGACACGAGGACTGTTTCTCAGGAAAGGAATGTGAAAGGAGAGCATGGTTGATTACTGCGAGGTTGTCAGCCCCGGGAATCTGTGGGAACCTGCCTGGAGGTCTGCCGAAGGTGTAGCGCTTGGCAGTCTAGAGTGTCTGGGGGGTAGACGTTTTTAGGAAATTATTCCAATGCACAGTTTTGGCCATCTTTATGGTCTTGAAGTACAGAAGCCGCACTTCCCGGCACTGTCGCTGTGATGAGGGGAGAGGATACCATCGTGCCATTCGGACAATAGAGTGGAAAGCAGATATTTGCACTGTAAGGTTGTGGGTCCACCAAGCCTTGGACCAGTTAGAGGGCCTCTGGTCCAGGGTGTAAAGCCTGACGACAGCTCTCAGTCTGCCAATGGCCGTATTGAATCAGGTGGAGAACGTCCGGGGTGTAGGGAGAGGGAGAGGGCTGTCAAACCTCATGACTTTAAGCTCTTTCTCAAGAGAAAGCCAGTCAGTCTTCATCCATGCAGGAGCAGGAGGGCCTATCTACTTGGTCTTTTTTTTCCTTTTTTTTTCTTTTTTTTTTATCATCATGTATTTATTGTTTATGGTACAAGAACTTGCATGCAGCACTAGCTATGGTATAAACAAAACCTGAATCTCAAAATCCGCGCGCATAAAGGAAATAACTCATACCAAATTGTAAAATCCTCCTAACCGTTTCTGATAGCCAACACAAAATCCCCAGGAACTAAAGCAAGCAAGAGCGAAAATCATAAAGAAAAATTAAAACCAACTAAGAGGAAAATGAAACATTCCTCGCTGGAGTAGAACCTAGGGTGGGCATTGCAATTCAGGACCTGAAGCCATAGATTGGGAGCTCCATGCAGTGGTGAGAGGGCTCAGGCCAGGGGTTCCAGCACGCAGGCAGCATGCCAGGGGGGAAGCCTGTAGCAGTAATGTTAAGGTACCATTCCAAGAAGCAGAGGGCGTCTTTATTGGTCCATAGTGAGCTGTCCCTGCCAACATTGGTGAGCCCCTGGAGGTGGTGCTCGTGAGGTTCTTTAAGGGACTCACAGTACAGGATGGCATGATCAAAGTCCTCCTCATCCTCCTCACAGTAGGGGCAGATGGGTGAGGAGTCGTTTGTGAATCAGGAGTGGTGGGCAGCGAGATAGCTCTTGCCCGAGCATATTTGGTGGATCGTGCCTACGATAAACCTCTCTAGGCCCATGAATGGGTGAGGCTAGAGCGTTGAGGTATACTGGTAACTGGGTGGGGAGGGGAACTGGGCAGCCCAATCTTTGGCTAGGGCAGCTTTCACCCATGCCTTGATTGACTAATAGGACGAGACCCCTTCCTTCACGGGGAGTTGGTCAGGTGGGAGGAGGCCAGGTGAGGCCACCAGAACGGGGCCTGGGGTGTTGATGAAGGGTAGGGTGCAGTGCGCTATTGCATCCAGTAGTAGGTATTTCCTTATAGGGGGGCAGGGGGGGTGTGGTTTCCAAACGAGAGGAGCGTAGACTGACGTCAGACCTCTGTTGAAATGTTGGTGGTCCTCCAAGGCTCGGAAGGGGGAGGACGTAGGAAAGGTAGGATAGAGTCTCGCTATTGCTGGGTTAGCTTCCAGAGGTAGGCACACAAGGCGGACAGTGGCCAGTCTCTGTCGGTAGAGGATTAACCATGGGAGGAGAGGATGAGCTGATTCGGAAGCCAGGATGCCAACCAGAGTGGAAGAAAAGCAGTTTGTCACCCATCTCGGGACGGTTTGCTAAAACAGAGACATCCGGTCCAGGAGGATAAGGCTTGGTGAAAAGAGATCAGCTCCGTAGAGGAGGATTGGGGAGATGAGGGAGGATGCCAGGCGGTGACAAAGGAAGGAAGGGAGGCCCTTTCCGGGCCTGGAGAGACTTTGAATCGTTGCCAAGGCTCCTTGGGCCAGGGCAACTCTTTTCATAAAGTCTGAGGTAGTACCTTTAGAGCATCAGGGATCTGAGGGCTCGAACCAGTAGCCAAGCCAGTGGATCAGTTTGAAGGGCCAAACGAGGAGGACATCTAAAAGCACCGGGATCACGGGTGGCGGGACCTTCTGCGCTGGAGTCAGCCAATGCATGAGTTCTGTCTTTGGGATAGAGACGGACACCCCCAGCTTCTCTGCCTTCACATGGAGAGTATTAGTGATGCTTTGTAGTCTCTAGACATTCCTCTGATATGAACCGCAGGTGACTGTAACTGCAAAGTCATCCCATAGGATAGGATGAGGGCCCAGGGGACTGGGAAATGAAGTAACGAGACATATATGACGAACAGGAGTGGCGAGATCGGAGAACCCTATGAGGTGTCAACCAAAACTGGAGAGAAGATTAGGGGGGCCCCTGGGAAGACCAGGCAGCAAGAGTGTCCGTGGGGGAAGGACCTTATCTATGAGAGCATGTAAGGGTTCACCGCCTTGGTGGCAAGCCTGTCGCAAAGTGAGGGGGTGGAGACATTGTCGAAACCACCTTTGATGTCGTGGAAGAGGGTCGAGACCTTGAGCTTGGGGCGCATAACCAGTTGAACCCCATGGGAGAGGGTCGCTACAGTGTTGAAGGTACTAAGACCGGGGAGGGATCCAGTCTGGTGGGGGCACAAGAGGCCCAGGAAGCGGGCAAGTGTGAAGAGGTGGGTCACCATAATCCTCTCAAGAATCTTAGAAACAGTTTCCAGGAGGACTATGATCCGGAACGCGGGTGGTATATCATAGGAGGGTTTCCCCAGCTTGTCCAGTACAACGCCATTGGGTTTCTTCAGGGAAGGTGGATGGTGTCCATAGCGGACAAGTGGTCCAAGGAGAGATGTGAGAATATCGGGGTTCGTCGAGTGTACTCTTTTCCATACCAAGTATGGTATCTGGTCTGGGCCAGGGGCAGAGGATGAGGAGGAGCTCTGGAAAGCAACGGTTATTTCCTCCGCTGAGAGTATGAAGACATCCCTGAACTCATGCAGGATGGCTGGCGGACACGAGGACCGTTTCTCAGGAAAGAAATGCGAAAGGAGAGCATGGTTGATTGCTGTGGGGCTGTCAGCCCCAGGTATCAGGGGGAACCTGTCTGGATGTTTGCCGAAGGCGTAGCGCTTGGTAGTCCAGAGTGTCTGGAGGGTGGCCGTTTTTAGGAAATTGTTCCACTATTCTGTTATAGCCTTCTTTATGGCCTTGAAGTATAAAAGCCGTGCTACCCTGCACTGTTGCTTCATTGAGGGGAGAGGGTCCCGTCACACTATTTGGACTGTGGAGTGGAAAGCAGATCTTTGCGCTATAAAGGTTAGGGGTCCACCAAGGCTTGAACCTGCTAGAGGGCCTCTTGCCCAGGGTGTGGACTCTGAGGACAGCTCTCAGTCTGCCAAGGGCCGTGTTGACCCAGGCGGCGAACGTATAGGATGTCGGGAGAGAGGGAGGAGGGTCCAATCTCATGACCTTAAGCCATTCCTCAAGAGAAGGCCAGTCAGTCTTCGTCCATGTGGAGGCAGGAGGGGGCAGGTGAGCCAGTGGCACCGAGAAGATTATAAGGATTGGGACATGGTCAGATCCCGTCGGGCGGAGGGGCACATCCCATGATCGAAAGTTCGGGAACAGCAGGGCATTGGCCAAGGCTAGGTCTATTGCCGAGGGGCGCAAATCAGGATTGAAGGGGAAGTAAGTAAGGGTGCCAGGGGTGTTCAGGAGACTGAAGCCTTCCTGTGTGGCCCTCTCAAAAAAAGGGGTAGAGGCTCCAAGGTCTAAGATCGAGAAAAGGTGACTAGGGTCTGCCGAGGGATGGTGTATGTTAAAATCCCCAATGACCAGCATAGGCGTAGTGGTGTGAGAGAAGGCAACCTCTGGTGGGATGGTCTGATGGAAGGGGGAGCTGTTCCATATGCTGTAGAG
Source organism: Tuber brumale (assembly GCA_014065205.1). Lineage (NCBI taxonomy): Eukaryota > Fungi > Ascomycota > Pezizomycetes > Pezizales > Tuberaceae > Tuber > Tuber brumale. Next base: position 73,766 of record JACCEG010000416.1, on the reverse strand, counting down.
GTTCACAACCTGCAATTTGGTAATAAAGGAGTCAACGAAACCAACAGATGAGTAGAAGTCCACAATTGTCTAGTCCCTTACCTCAGAAAGGACTGAGAGGACTGAAAACTGCTGAGTGGAGGAAATGTGTAAGTAGCAGGCCACTCTAGGTTTGCCACCATTGGGGCAGAGGGGCAAAAAGGCTTTGAAGCCAGCAAATGACGGAGGTCTTTTTCTGTGCAGGGGGGGGTCTTAAAGAGCAACGAGGGCAGGGGGGAAATCCAAAAGAGAAAAGGAATTAAAAAGGGAAAGAAACACAGCCCAGCTTCCCAAGAAGTTGTATTGTAGAATGGATATTGGGTTATGGGAGCCCGCCTCCAGCGTGGAACTCACAGGAGAGGTGTGACCAACCATTACATGCCTTCTGGTGCCTCAGGCTGGGGGAAAGGAGTGGGAGATTCCTACTATGCGGGGTTTGCCAGGGCACCTCCTGGGGGTATTGGAGTGGGGACAGGGGGATGTAATAAGGGGATATCACCACGCCCAGGACGCGGTGTCTCAGGATCGAAGGAGAGTAGGACGGATCGTGCACCAGTTGAAGGACCCTCACTGGGGTCATTCATCGTGTCCATAGCTTCCTCATTCTGTGGAACAAGGGACTCCCTGCAGGGAGGAGGTGGGGGGGATCTTGATGGGCATCGTCTAGTGAAAGCCGGGGACTGGCCTTTGCAGACCGCATTCATCGGGGGAGAGGTTGGGTAGCCATCAACCACTGCCCTGATGTTCCCGCCCTTTAGACATGTGGGGTTCTGGCAGCGGTGTGCCTGTTTTCTGTGAGAGAGGGCGCAGATTAAACAGACTGGATGGTCAATCTTGCATCTAGCTAAGTGGTATCCATATTCCGAGAAATTAGAGTATTGAGTGAGGCTGTTAGCCAAGTATGCTCTCTCGATCTTGCATCGTGATGAGAAAAGGTAAGCATTTTCCAACATCAGTGCCTCATTTTTGGGTGCAACTGTCACTACCACAGATGTTGCTTTCATGAGGATCCTGGAATCATGGTCGGGGTTCAGGTAGCAGGTGGAGAGGATCTGGACATTTTTGACATTCAGGATGGTGTTGCTGAGGGATTATAGGAGGTCGTTATTATTCCCCAAGAGGTGTGCAATCAGGAGGGAGTATATTGCAAGCTAGACCTCGCTGGGAGCAGGCCAGAACGGGAGCCAGGGAGCATTTCCTGTTGGAAAGGACTGATTCAACTTGGCCGAGAGCGGTTCGTAGTAGGGGGCATATGTGGTAGAGGGGACAGAAGGAGAGAGGACAAGAAGGGTAACTGCTCCACTATCGTTGACCTGAGCAGAAAAGGACAGAAGTAGAGTGTCACTGTCTTCGCGAAAGATGGAGGCAGCGATGTCTAGAAAGGAGGCAACTAAGCGATCAAACTGGGAGTGAGTGAAGTGGGAGGACTTAGGAGCGAAGAATCATCTCCTAGCGGCAGGGAGGCTCCACGGACCTTTCGAAGGGGCCGAAGAGGCCAAGCTAGATGCTACTTGGCAACCGAGAGAGTATTCTTTGCCTTGTACACTTTCTCTTTCCTTTTTTGTCTAGAGGAAGCGGCCTGAATGTAGGAAGGAACACCGGACAGGGCCAAAGGCCGTGGGATAGGGTGGAACTCTGAGAGGAGGAGGTACTTTCCTTTCCTGTATGTCTGAGCCTCCCAGGAGCGAGGGAATTTCACCACGTCAGCGGCCGGATCTCCGTACCATTTCTGGTCTTTTGTGCTGTAGCAGGGGATGTCCATGTCACCACCTCCCTCGTAGAGGGGGGTCAGCTCATTGGCTAGGGTTGCGTTGAGGGCAGCCATGGCAGTCTCCTTACTGTTTTAGAAAGGGGCAACCTGAGTCGCGCCGGTGCTGGGCTGCACAGGAGTGGGGTGTTGGGGTAGGAATTGTTGGTGGCGTGCTAGTTGGGGAAGGGGGATGGTCAGCCGGGAGGCAAGGTCTCTGACTGACAGCTGGAGGGCAGAGAGCGATGCTGCCGTGGTGTCGCTTTGAGTGGGGGGAGCAGGAGGGCGTTGAGTCTCGTCCCCACATGAGTAGAACTTGTCGACTTGTCCAGAGAGGGGAGCAATTTCCTGCACCAGTTTGTCGATCTGAGTAGAGATGGCCCTAGAGGCTAGGAGGGAGGTGCAAAGGAGGGGAAGGATGACAGCCTCCCCCGGACAGTGGTCATCAAGTTTGCCAGAACTGATGGGGGGGAAGAGCTGAAGGGATACTCCGGTGTCTGTCAAGGACCTGTCGAAGAGGTCTAGGAGGAGGAGAACGTGAGGATGGATTCGCGGAGTCCTCAGAGGGGGGACGTGGAACTGAAGCCATACCTGTCATGACAGGGAGGCTTTGGCCTAGAGGACTCTAGGACAGCAAAGACGTATGGGCATACCGGATACTGATAGTGTTGAAGACTAGGTAGAAATATAGTGGGGGGAAATAGCGGAAGCGGAGCGTGGCCTATCTACTTGGTCTTTTTGTTTTACCTTTTTTTTTTTTACTCTTTTTTTTTTTACTCTACTTTTTATTATCAATTTTATTCTGTATTTAAGNCCGTCTGAAGTATGGGAAGCGATCGGTCGCAGAGCGGAAGGAGGGGCCTCGCTAAGGGAGGAGAGGAGCGGGGACGGGCAGCACGAAAGGCATACCGGAACCCAGGGGATCTACTACGGCCTTTCTTTTTTTTCTCTTTTTTTTCTTTTTTTTCTTTTTTTTTTTTTTCTACTTTTTTTTTTATCATCAATTTTATTCTGTATTTAAGGTACACCGTCCGCATGCAGTACAAGCTATAGCAGACACATAAACCTCCCCCCCTACGCCAGCCCAAAACAGCTAGAAGAAAAACCGTCAATGAACCCGAACAGGAAAGCGCTTTGGCAGACAGGACCGAAATCCTCGGAACAAGACACCCCCCACCCAAACCCCACGCAGTTGAAAAAACTCCCCTGCCCCGCAACTTATAGTATACACAAACGGTAAAGACTATAAAGGAAAAGCCACCCAAGCCCATCAAAACAAAAGAAACCCCACTTCCTGACAGTGGTCTAATCCCATAGCAAGAGCCACCCTAAACATCATTAACCTGGCCAAACAGTGCCACCTACGACAATAAATGTCTATGGCTAAGGGATATACCGGGCAAAGGGGTAGGGAAACCGAAGAGAGAAAAGCCCAAGCCAAGGAAAACAGAACCCATGGCAGGGCACAGGGACTAGTGCAATCCAGCCTGGGAAGCCGGGTGAGGACGCCCAAAGGGCGTCAAGGTAAGGTAGCGTAGCAGTAGGGTGCAAGCCAAGTGAGGGTGCAGTGGTAGTGTGGAAGCCGATCCAACCGTCAAGGCAGGAAGGAAACCGAATATGACCATGTCAACTGTAGGTAATTGTGTCCATGTTTTTTCAGGCGGTCCCCAGGGGCAGAAGGCAAGCGATCTTACCCCATCTCTCATGTAGTTCCTTGTTCTACGAGAGATAGCGTCACTTAGTAGATGGGATACAACCGCTTAAGCCAACTGTGGAGAGGAGCGAGATCGACCCGAGGGCCTGCTGAAGAGTTCTCGCGTACCACAAACCGTGTTCCCAGCCGTCTGAAGCATGGGAAGTGAGCGGTCACCGACCGTGTGGGAGGGCCTCACTAAGCGCAGAAAGGGGCGGGAACGGGCAGCGCCAAAGGCATACCGGTACCCAGAGGGATAAAAGCCATGACGCGTAAAAAACAGAAGAGAACAGTAAGAGGAGGTAGACGGCCATCACTCCATGGCCTAAGCCATCATAGGAGGAGAGGAGTGGGTGGGTAGTTCGTGAGATCCCAAGCGTTGAGGATTGATTTCTAGCGCGAGGAAAATAGAGGAGACAGAGGATGGCCTATCTACTTGGTCCTAGTGACCTCTAAGTGAGGTCATGTGCGAAATATAATATATCATCATAAACTAATCATATGACCAAAGTTGTCATATGCGCGAAACCCATGACCTCAAAATGAGGTCATGTGTGCAATATATCATACTTATAACTCATAACTATGAGTCATGTGAAAACCTCTTCCTTGCTAAGCCACATTCATAACAATTAGGTATATTCTTAATAGCTTCTACCACTTTGGCATCCTCTTAAAGTATTTCACTAATAATGTCCCATTAGCTACAGCCTATAATTAGGAAGCCTATCTTTGAAGCCTACTATCTCAATAGGTTAGGTAAATGCCAAACTCTAGTATAACCGAGGTACGTAGGCCAAATCTTCAATCGAAGAATCTGTCTTGGAAAGCACATCTCGATAAATATATGAGATAAAGATTTAAATAGTAAAACAATATTATAATAATAAGATCTCTTCTCCATTGCTTGATGATGTCTATAAAGCTTAGGAAGTACTTCGATATTTATTTCCCGCGTCTTAGTATTCACAGACTACTTCTAACTACTATGCCTCCGAAGTACCACTCTGGCTTTTATTCACAAACATCTAGAATCTTATATGTGTGAGCATTGTTTGACCCAGAAACTTCTCATACCCTCTTACAGTGATGGAATAGTATTCCTCCGTTCAGGTAACTACACTATTTGTTATACCAAACAGTGGTCTTCAACTTGATTGTCCATGTAGATTATTATATTACTTTAGTATTGTTGACTCTCATTCCCGTAGTCTCTTCATTCATGACGTGATCAGTTTCACGCCGGGCCACCTAGCGCCAATCGCAAGTGCAAGCTAGACGTGTCAGCGTCTTATGGGTCTTCAACTTATCTATGTCTTCCTGTCTGAGTGTACTTCCCCTTGGTCCACCTACTTCTGTAGAGGGGTCCTATTACTAGGACTAATCAACCTACAGCAGATCTCAGATGGGTATGAGTGGATTCGGTATGTCCGTAATAGCCTCCAGTACTATGACATCCTCTTGGAGTATTTCACTGGAAATGTCCCATCACATTCGGCCCATAATTAGGAACCCTAACCTTGAAGCCTATTCTCTTGGAGTATTTCACTGGAAATGTCCCATCACATTCGGCCCATAATTAGGAACCCTAACCTTGAAGCCTATTATCTCAATGTGCCCTTGCTAGACTTCTTCCGTTCTACTTCCCATATGTCGCTAAAGGGCTCACCCCATATGTCCTGCGAATAGCATGTAGTTGGATGGATAGTGGCAACCTATATGGTGTTATGAAGTGGACTCCATTGATGTGACATTTTAGTTATAGGACACAACTCTCAAAATCTCGTTAATAACATGCAGGCCCATAAGGGGGCCAGAGGGGGCTATTGGCTTTGGTAAATCGAGGGCCTGTGCGCAGTTACCCTACCATGATGTCTGTACACTTAATCTCAAATTTCCATATACCTCACACAATGCTTCTTTGATGAATTTCTTCCTTTCCACTTCCCTGATATCATGAAAGGTATCCTCTTATATACTCTGCAAACAGCACGCGATTGGATGTTTCTTTTTTTTCTTTTTTTCTTTTTTATCATCATGTATTCATTGTTTACAGTACAAGAACTTGCATACAGTGCTAGCTATGGTATAAATAAAACCTCAATCTCAAAACTTACAAGCACAAAGGAAATAACTCGCACCAAATTGTAAAATCTTCCTAACAGTGTCCGATAGCTAACACGAAATCTCAAGGAACTAAAACAAGCAAGTATAAAAATCATAGCAAAAAATAAAACCAACCAAATAAGAGAAAAACATTTTCTAGGTAAAACAAAACTAATGGCGGGTGTCACAATTCAAGGTCTGAAACCGTGGATCAGGAGCTCTGTGCGGCGGGGAGAGGACTCAGGTAGGAGGTCCCGGCATGCAGGCAGCATGCCAGGGGGAAAGCCTGTGGCGGTAACGTTAACATACCATGCCAGGGAGTGGAGGGCGTCTCTGTCAGTCTACAGTGAGCTGTCCCTGCCGATGCCCGTGAGCCCTCGGAGGTGGCGCTTACGAGGCTCTTTGCAGGACTCGCAGTATAGGATGGCGTAAGGGAAGTCCTCCTCATCCTCCTTGCAGAAAAGACAGATGGGGGAGGGGTCGTCATTGAACCAGGAGGAGTGGGCAGCATGGTAGCTCTTGCCCGAATGCATCTGGTGGATTCTGCCAGCGATAAACCTCCCAAGGCCCATAAATGCGTAGGGTGAAATGGTTAGGGCATAGGAGTAGCCTGGTGGGTGGGAGAATTGGGCAGCCCGATCCTCAACAAGTGCAGCTCTCACACGTGCCTTGATTGGTTGATATGATAGGACCCCATCTTTCACGGATAGCTGGTCAGGTGGAAGGAAGTCAGATGAGGTAACAAGAACAAAGCCTGAAGTGTTGACGAAGGGTAGGGTGCAGTGCGCCATCGCCTCTAAGGGCAGGTGCTTTCTTATAGGGGGAGCACGCGATTGGATGGACAGTTGTGACTTATATAGTGTTATAAAGTGGGCTTCATTGACGTGACAATCAAAATCTTGCGAATGACGTATGAGCAAGATAAGGAAGCCGGATGTTGGTATTGGCTTTTTGAAAAATTGCGGGTCTATGCACAGTTACCTTACCATGGGTGTGAGCACATATCTTAGATTTCCATATGCCTAATATATGAACAGTATCTTAGCCAGGAAAAGGTTTCCTATAACTCATAATTATAGATCATAGTTAGATTATATTTTGTACATGACCTTGCTAGAGGTCATGCAATCTCACATGACTCATACTTGTAAGTCTTTATTATATTATGATTGGTTGTTATTGAGCAACTCACTGTTGTAAGTCAAATGATGTTATAGGTTTCGCACATGACCTTGTTTAGAGGTCATGGGATTTTGGCACATAACTGACCTCCTTTAAAAGTTATGAGTTTTATGCATATGACCTAGTTAGGTTATATGACTTGTTTGTTGAGTTTTGATTGGTTTAAGGTATTTTATACAGTGACTCTTCAGAGTCAGTTGAAGGATTTCACATGAATCACAGTTGTGAATTATGGAGGTTACGTGATGCAGAGTATAAGTCATACTGTATGAAGAGCAGCTATGATATATAAGAAGCCTATTAGGGCCAAAGAGATAGGCATCTGCCTCCCCCGCTCCTCCCATGATAGCTTCAGCCTAGGAGTAACAGTCATCCTCATCATCTTCCTGCTGTCCTACTTCGCTCTTTTATATGTTAAGGCTTCCCTCCTTCTGGGTTTCGGCACTGCCTTTCTGCTGCCCATTCCCTCCTCCTCACCTTGCTTAGCGAGGCCACTCCTCACAGTCAGTGACCATTTGCTTCCCATGCTTCAGACGGCTGTAAATATGCTCTGCAGTTTATGAGAACTCCTCAACTGGCCCATGGGTTGATCTCACCCATCCCTATAGTCAGCTTAAATAGTGGTATCCCATCTACTAAGTATTGCCATCTCTCATAGCACAAGGAATTACATGAGAGACACGGTAAAATCACTTGCTCTCATCCACTAGGGACCACTTAGTTGGACATAAACATGATTACTGAGAGTTGACACAGTCGTGTTCAGTTTTCTTCCTGACCCAATAGTTGGATTAGCTTGTACCCTACTGCTGCATCCTTTCTCAGTCTGGTACGCCACTACTGCTTCCCTCTTCCGCTATTCCCTACAGTTAGCACCTATCTCGGTCTGCGCTATGTTCCGGGAATTATTCAACATTTTTTTGTCTGCCAGTACGTATATTCTGGCTTGGTTTTTGTGGGATCTACTGGTACGATATTTCATTTGTTTCATAGTGATATTCTGAGTGGTTACATTCTTATGTTCTCCTGCTTTGTTCTGTGGTCTTTTCTTCTGTTCTTTCAGATATGTTAGGACTTTCAGGACAGAAATATGCAGTTAGGCTCATACCAGAGGATCTTATAGATACGGTTAGGCTGGACAGAAGGTGGAATGGGGATTGTTCATACCATAGCTATCACTGTATGCAAGTTCTTGTACTCTAAATAACAATGAATACATGAAGGTAAAAAAAAAGAAAAAAAGCTAAGGAGATAGGCCATCCTCCATCCCCTCTATTTTCCTTGTGCTTGAAATTAGACCTCAACACAGGAATCTCACGATCTTCTCCTGCCCCCTCCCTCTCCTCTTGTAATGGCTTTGGCCTAGGCATGATGGCCATCCTCAACCTCTCCTCACTGTCCCCATTCACTTTTTTCATGCATCGAGGCTTTTCTTCCCTAGTGTTCTGGTACTGCTTTCTGCTGTCCATTTCTTCCTTTTTCCTTACTTGGCATAACCCCTCTCACAGTCAGTGATCGCTTGCTTTTCACGCAACAGATGACTGGGAAGATGGTTCACAGTACACAAGACCTTCTAACAGGCTTTTCAGTCAATCTCACCCTTTCTCTTTGGTTAGCAAGCAGTGGTATCCCATCCACTAAGTGACGCTATTTCTTGTAGAACAAGGGACTATATAAGAGATGCGGTAAAATATCTTTCCCCCCATCTGGGGGCCACCTAGTCAGATATGAACATGATTACTGAGAGTTGACATGGTCGTGTTCGGTTTCTACTTCCTTCTTATAGTTGCATCAGCTGGTACCGTACTGCTACACACTATCCTTACTTCAATGTCCTTTGAGTGTTACCTTCAGGTTTCCTGGCCTAGATTTAACTGGTTTCTGTGCTTTGCTACTAGTCCTTTTCCCTTCTGCTTGGATTTTCTCTTTGCTCTCCCATTACCTTTGCTGAATATATCCCTGTTGGCTGTAGATACATTTATTGCAGATAGCTTAGGGCTTCGGCTGTATGGTTAGGATTCAAGTTATTTGGGCGGGCTTCTGGCTGTGGGTTGTGGCCACTGTTGGGCTGAGGGGTTTCCTTTATTTGGATGGGTTAGAGGACTCCATTTTTACAGTAATTACCATTCATGTATACTACAAGTTTGCTGAATGGAGTAGTTTTCGATTGCATGGGGTGTTGGAGTTGATAGCTTTAGGCGAGACCCTTACGTATTCAAGTCATTGCGCCTTCGGGCTAGGCACCTGATTGTCAATGTTGAAGGACTTTGTGATGATTTTTCCTCCATCTGCTTGGGAGCTGGTGTAGGGGAGGAGATCAGTTTATTTGCCATAGTGTGTTGAGCTGCATGTGAATAGTGTACCTTAAACACAGAATAAAATTGAAGATTAAAAAAAAAAAAAGGAGGCCAAGGAGATAGACATCCTCCATCTCCTCTATTTTCCTTGCACTTGAAATCAACCCTCAATGCAGGATTCTCACAATCATCTACTGTCCCCTCTCCTCTTGTGATGGCTTCAGCCTTGGAGTGATCGCCATCATGATTCTTTTCTCACTGTCCTTTTTTACTCTTTTACTGATTGCAGCTTTCCTCCTTCTAGGTTCTGATACTGCTTATCTGCTACCTGTTCTCTTCCCACACATCACTTAGCAAGGTCCCTCTTCATGGTCAGTAACCCTTCACTTCCCATACTTCAGATAGCTCAGAATACAGTTTGTGGTATGCAAGAACTCCTCAACAGGACCACAGGTTGATCTCGCACCTCCTTATAGTTGGCTTAAGTGGTAGTATCCCATCCACTAAGTGACACTATCTCTTTGAGAACAATAGACTACATGAGAGATACGGTAAAATCGCTTACCCTCCTCTGCTAAAGACCGCCTAGCAAGAGACAAACATGATTACCAAGAGTTAACACAGTCGTGTTTGGTTTCCTTCCTGACTTGACAGTTGGATTGGCTTGCATCCTACTACTATATTCCCTTCCTGGCTGGTATCTTACTACTGCCACCATCTTCTGCCGTCCCCCACAGTCGGCACCAATCTTGGTCTACATTGGGTTCCTGTTAGGCATATGGAAATCCGAGACATGTGCACAGACCCACGGTAGGGTAACTGCGCACAGACCCTCGATTTACCGGAGTGCCAACACCCCCCTCCGGCCCCATTATGGGGCCCGCACGTCATTAGCGAGATTTCGAGAGTTGCGTCCCATAACTAAAATGTCACATCAATGAAGCCTACTTCTTAACACCATATACGTCGCCGCCGTCCATCTGACCGCATGCTGTTCGCAGGATATATGAGGGGAGACCTTTGGCGACATCGGGGAAGTGGAACAGACGAAATCCGTCGGAGGCGCATTGAGATAGTAGGCTTCAAAGTTAGGCTTCCTAAAATATGAGCCAAAGGTGACGGGACGTTTTCGGTGAAATACCCCAAGAAGATATCCCAATAGTAGAAGCTATTAGGGGTATACCAAATCCACCCATACCCTTCTGAAATCAGCTGTAGGTTGGTTGGTCCTAGTAATAGGACCCCTCTACAGAGGCCGGCGGACCAAGGGGAAGCATGCGCAGAATGGAAGATCTAGATAAGTCAGAGTCTCTTGAGACGTTGACACATTGGGCTCGGACTTGCGATTGGCACTAGGTGGCCCGGCATGAACTTGATCACCTCATGACTGAAGAGACTACTGGAACGATAGTCAACCAGACTAGAGTAGTAGAATAGTCTATGCGGATATCTAAGTTGGAGGCCGCTGTTTGGCATAATAAATAGCGCAGTCATCTCAACAGAGGAATACTATTCCGAGTCCGCGAAAGGGTGTGATAAGTTTCAGGGTCAGACGGTGTTCGCACTTATAAGATTCTGGACGTTTGCGTATTAAAACCAGAGTGGTACTTCATGGGTATAGTAGTTAGAAGTAGTCCGCGAATACTCAGATGCGGGATATAAATATCGAAGTGCCTCCCGAGCTTTACAGACATCATCAAGCAACGGAGAAGAGATCTTATCAACATTAGATTGTTTACCTCATAAATCTTTACATTACCTTTACCTTATCGAGACGAGCCTTCCTCGACAGATTCTCTGAGACAAAGATTTTGGCCTACTTCCCTCAGTTATACCTGAGATTGGCGTCCGCCTAACAGTTCTGGGAATTATTTAACATCTTTCCGTCTGCCAGTACATATCTTCTGGCTTGGGTGTTGTGGATTCCACTAGTGCAATATTTCATTTGTTTTTTGGAGATATTCTGTATAGTTTCCTTCTTATGTTCTCCTACTTTGCTTTGAGGTCTTTTCTTCTATTTTCAGATATGTTTGGGCATTTGGGGTAGAGATGTGTGGTTAGGCTCAGACTAGAAAGTCTTGGGGATATGGTCAGGCCAGGCGAATGGAGGAATGGGGATTGTTTTAGGCTATAGCTAGCGCTGCATGCAGATTCTTGTACCCTAAATAACAACAAAAGATATGATAATTATTGAATTTGTATGTAGCAGCATAATCTTAATAGCTTGAGTAGGAGAATACGGCACAGTATTAAGGATATACTGTGGACACACTTGGGCGAGGAGGATAGTAGTAGGAAGGCAGATTGGTAGTTATTCTTGTCCTTAATTTCTTTCTAACACTCAGAGCGGTAACCAGCTATATATATAGGTACGCATACTTAAGTAAAGAAAAGAAATAAATGGAAAAACTTTGTAAGAAATATAAGTGCGAACAAGTTTGACTCCGAAAAACTGCCAAGATAATCCAAAATAAAATATATATAAAGTATAATAGTGTGAGAGATTTTAAGCAGAAAATTAATATGCAATGCACTTTCCAAAATGGTTGCAGTACATAAATGAAAATAACCAAAACATTCTGCACATGCAATAAGAAAATGTACTAGTATATCCAATTATCCCATCATCATCATGAAATATAAACAAAATACTCGTTGTATATACTCTAGCTGTAGTAATGTTTGTGATCTATAGGTAAACCAGAAAATATAACTGAGGAGAGAAATACAAGTTATTTAAAAGAAATATACTTATGAAATGAATTGTAGGAAATTTCAACAATGATAAAAAGAAAAACAAAAAAACAAAAAAACAAAAAACAAAGGCCAAGGAGATAGGCTCTTCCTACTTGGTTCTAAGTTATTTCCTTACTTATTACTTTATGATTTAATGAATATCAAATATTACATATTCTTTATTACCTTACCCAGCCTGCAGAGACTCTACTAAGTGAGTAGAGTTGGAGAAAGAGTACGAGGAGCCTTAAACTCTGTTATAAGAGCAGAGTTGGAGAATGAGTACAATAGGCATTGAGGACTCAAGATAAGACATCTTGCCTACCTTAATGTAGACATAGGTCTAAGAACTATCATTAAGGAGAGACAGAAAAAAGGAGAAGATAAGTATCATTTACCTGCTACTAAGTACTTACTTGAGCTAGGGAATTTAATAGTTCCATTAATATTTTATAATAGCAATCAGAAATTATGTATACCACTTTCCTGTCTGGTACTACACAAATTATTACAGTTTCTATATACCTCTTATATACTTGTAGTATTGCTTTTTGAAGATATGCAGAAATTAGAACTTGGATTCAGATGCATTAGGGAGGTTTTGCTATGACCGTTGTAACTTGAACTGCCCTTATCACCACAGCAACAACACTAACCTTTCCAAATGTGCAATAACGCTCAGTGGCTCAACTTTGCAGTCTTAAGAACAGTTCTTAAATAAGGCAGTCATAAAGGGGTTGTGTTTACACACTTGTTTATCAAAAGTTGGTATGGTTTACACCAATGCTAGAAGAAAGACTTTCAACCCACACCAAGTTTTGTACTGTACTTAGCAAAACTTCAAGTGTTCTGAGGTTGTTGCAACACTCACAATTCGCCACAAAATAAGCACAGTGCTTATTACGACGGACGTAGCAAAACCTCCCTATTGTACTAGTCTAGATGTCAGTGTGCATAATCTCTTGAAATGTTGTAGTCATCTAGCAGGCCATTCTACCCAAACCCCTCCCCACTTACACCACATACATACATCATTTCGATCCCACGGGGCCAGTACGTCCTCTAAAAGACGGGGCCGGAAGTAAGCCAAACTCTCATGCCCCCATCCGAAGAAGGCAAGCAGGCAGGCATGTATGACCGAAGCGCCAAAAGACCACAGTAGCGAGGATGCATGGCAGCCAAAAAAGCAAGCACGCATATTGGATTCGGACGCAGGACCAGGAGTACGGGTGATGGTATCATAATTACATGTGTGATATTTGTATTTTCTCCGGACTGGTTTTATAACGGAGCTTACCTCCAATATCCAACAAGCGGGAACTATCATTTTGGTGCAATGTAAAATTGCTAAATAAGAAATCTGGGGCACAAGGTAGTATGCGGGCTTTCGTGGAGCGGTAGAGCGTGTGTCCATATAGACTTATCTATACCGGGGCGGCGGTCATGCTCGGGGGGTGGATAATGCCTTGTTTCTGTGAGTCTGGGAGCACCTTGTGAGGTCGTGGAGTTCATCTCTTCCCAGCCCGCATTGTAGCCACTGATTCTAGAGCCTAGGTTTGTTGGGGAGTATATGATACGTGAAAATGGGCTACTGTACGGATTACTGAGTAGTCGCGCAGTCTGGTATCGCTAGCTCTTTAGCACTTGATCGAGAACTACTGCGTCGTTAAGAGTTCGCCCAGCAATTTCCCTGGCACTGGTTCCACTGTATGATATAAGGTTCCCGAAATATCGAGACGAGATCTATGATACCTAAATTGTTATTAGTGATGTTCATAATTTATCACTCGGGAGCATTTTTTCTCCGTGTGCGGTTAGCCAGCTTTGGCTTCAACCCACCGACAAGCGAGTATCGCCTCGCGTTTTACGCCCCATTGGTTCCGGATGCCTTTGTGTGGTTTGGATATCTAGGGCTGTGTGTTCACCTACCGCATTTTTGAGAGAATACGAGGAAAATTTTACGTTCATGCATATGATATATATTATGGCTCCAGTACTCAGACAGAAGATGTAATGGGATCTCTTCGTGGCTTACTTGCGACCACCCAATCAGGCCCCGGGATGGGGTTTCTCAAAGTTTCTATTTTGCCGCCGCAAGAAAAAGGATGCAGGAGAGAAATTCCTATTCCCCGGTTCAACTATCCAAGGCCCCCGGATACAAGCAGCTATGTACTAAAAACAAGCCATTGTGACAAAGTAAATGTCGTTATCTGTATGGAGCATCCGCCCTGATAACTGCTGCAAGTTCGGGTTCCCACCTTTTTATCGTGTCAGAATAAATACTTAAGATGCATGCAGAAGAGATGGACGAACTTGTCTCCGTTTGAGAGAAGCTTCTCCTTGTTGTAGAGTAATTCCTCTCGTGTCTCGGTAGCGTATTCCGCGTTGGGGGCTAAATGCCATCAGCGTTGTCATTCCATGAAACGGGAAAGATTTGAGATATACATTCAACGATAGCGTCCACCGGGCAGGATTCTAGAAATGTCAGCCGCCACCACGAGCACTTCGGCAAGAGCATACCTTGACAGAATCCACAATAGATACACTTTGTCATATCGATATCGTATCTAGTAGTCCTCCTGCTCCCATCCTCTCGCTCCTCCGCCTCAATCGTGATCGCCAATGCGGGGCATATGGCCTCGCAAAGCTTACAGGCAATGCAGCGCTCCTCGCCGGATGGATACCTCCGCAATGCGTGCTCGCCGCGGAAGCGTGGGGATATAGGTCCCTGAAACAAATTAATTGGCCGCCCCACCAACCCCAACCCCACGCCGAGCAACACGTATGGCGCAAACATACCTTTTCGAACGGATACATGATTGTATACCTATTTCCCCATCAGCCTCTCCCCATCTCCTCCCTTCAAGTACAAAAGGGCAACATACGGAGCCCTAAAGAACTGTTCCAACACTACATACATCCCCCGCAACATTTCTGTCATGAGGAATATGCGCCCGGCTTTGTCGAGTGCGGACTCGCCCTCCTCCCAGTTTGGCGTGCGGCTGGTACGAAGTCCGGATGGCAGAGGCCCTCTCGGAGTAGCATGTCTCGCAATGTGGGAAGTGGAAAAGTGGTGGGCAGCTAGTATCGAAGCGGCGGGGAGAAGGGGTGTATGCGGTTTTGATGATAGGAGTGTGCGAGTGGGGCGAGCCCATATAAGTCCTAAGGAGCGGAGTGATGCCATGGTTGGGAAACGTAGTGAGTGTAGAGTCTTATAATAGAAGCAATTGCCTCGAGGGGGAGGGGGATTGACGGTGATGGCGGATTTGTGGTACAGAGGACGTTGGGGGTGGGGGTGGGATTTGGATGCTGAATGCAAGTTTAGTTTTGGTGGCGGATGGGCACCCTAGAGGGAAGCTTGAGGCTCTTCGGCAGGAATAAGCCTCTTTCTGATTGGTTGGGAAGGCGGAGTGCCCCGCTACCTGATACAGGATCTGATGAAAACAAATAAAAATAAAATACGAGTGAGATATCCACGGTAATGTCGCAAGGGATTTCGGTTCGTGATTATTTCATCTAAAATCCACTTTATTATGAGCTCCATAGAACAAGTAAGGACTATCCCCTCCCATGCATGGATAGAGAGAGAGGCGGTTAGACTATTAGGTTTGGCTTTTGTTTTGCCGTTGCAACAGAACTTGCAGGCGTCGTGAAAATCGTCACCAACTTTCTTTCACTTGCACTCCGTCTCTCATCTCTCCTCATCAATCCTTTTCTCCCCACAGCAACCAATCGTCCCTCCAACAATCCGCCCCTTAGTGAACTCACTATCGCAATGTTTAGATTAATCGCCGTTCGTGCCTGCAGGACACTCTCCACTGGTGCTGTCGCTGCTCGTGTTTCCGCTCCCATTGTCGCTCGGCCAATTCTGGGGCCGCGGTTTGTTCGTCCGTCTACGGTTGCCAGGGCCGTCGTCGGTGCACGATACTACTCCGCCCCCGCCTCTTTGTCGAAGGAAGAAGTCGAGTCTCGAATTATGGACTTATTGAAGGATTTTGATAAGGTTTCTTCATTGCTTCTGCCTTTAAATGTGCAATCCAATACTGATCGCCGGGTATCCTAGGTCACCGATCGGACCAAGGTATGTCTCGCCTCATAGAAGGGGAGAGAAGGAGATCTTCAATTGAAATGCGGTATAGGTTTCTGGTACTTCACATTTTGCCAATGATTTGGGATTAGACAGTCTCGATACCGTCGAAGTCGTAATGGCTATTGAGGAGGTTTGTCCTAACGTCGCTATCCTTGGATAGCCGCTGATAATATCGCAGGAATTCAGTATTGAGATTCCCGATAAGGATGCAGATGCAATCCTGAGTGGTAAGTTGATGCATGATTTGGGAACGAGAACTTATACGGTACTGACTCCAACAGTTGACCAGGCCGTGAACTACATCCTCGCTCAGCCTGACGGTTTGTGGACCCGTTCTTTTCTCTCCTAATCCGAGTCATCACTGATAGTAATATCATAGCTCACTAAAATACACGCATGGTCTGTTTTGGCGGTGAAAAAAACAAAAAAACGGTCTCATCGACTCTTTCATGTTCCATATTCTCTGTATATGCCTCGTTGCGTGGGATAGTGGGTGCTGTTGGATGATTAGAGGAAATGCGATTTCCAGCGTTCAATTAAGAAAACTCCCCTTGTTCAGGTGCAGCCCATTGGCCATTGCCAACTTAGACGGACATTGTCGCTAAAACATTTCTCGACCTCTACCTCGACTGTTGCCCCTCCGGAATACCGGCACGGCTTGAGTTCAACCCAGTACTCGGGTACCTTTCCATGAGATATGTTGTCTTGGGACTCGGGTTAAAGTGTCATGAGATCGTGTAGCCCTAATCATGAATAGTGATGGCACTTATCACTGGCTCTACTCTAGAGTTCCTGATATAAGGATACGGCGGTTCTCGACCCTGAAGAGAGTATTTGTGTTCGTCTGTGGATGCCGTGCTGAGATGATTGATCGATAGAAATCGTGTTATACCGATTGGAAAGGGGAGGAGATTGCTGGTGGTCATCACTCCCCTGCAGGCAATAATAAAGCGGCCGACGCAAAACATTTATCAGAAGGGAAAAACGTTGCAAGACCATAAAATATTCGCCCATAGGTTACTTGTGGTCCCATCAACTTGTTTTGTACAGTACGGTACAGTATCATACTATCTGGGACAAAATGGGGGTATAGAAGACATGCCGCTATTATTATAGACTTAATAGTGGAAGTTCCCAATCTTGTCTCGAGATGGGAGAGGATGCATAATTAAAAAATTATTTACCCATTTCGGGCTCCAGGACTACCGGTAGCCGCACAACCCTTGCCTTGTGGAAGCCCGCTAAGCCTTACCTGTGCTCTTGCCGCCAGTAGTCTATTCACGCAGGCGTCGATACCTTCTTCCTCTCATGTCATGATCATCCTCCACCCGTGACCGCTCAATACACTGCCCATCGAACTCGCGACCCTAACTCTCCTCCAACAAACCCCCTCCTCTCACCCATCATATCCTATCATATCATACTACACCACCGTAGTTGCACCCCCAGTCCTACGGGCACTTGACGCAGCCAACCCGCATCCTGTCATACCACCGATAATCCCTTCCAGTATCATACCTCCTAAACCATCTCACGGTCGTCGCGTACCGCTTCTACTTCTCATTACAACCTACCGCAAACCTTCAGCAACGTGAGGTGCCCCGCAACACGGGTGCAACCGAGTTAATCGATCGAAAAAACTATCATACAATCTACATATTATGGCGTCCGGATTGACGCGGAGGAGAGGTGGTGGTGGAGGCGGGGGCTCGGCTGGAGATGAAGTTGATCGCAGCGGTTCACCATCTACTTCTAGACCAACGGAACCTCGGAGCGGAGAGACATCATTCACTACTGCTGAGAATGGACATAAGATTGGTGAGCTTTGTGCTTTTTTCTTCTTTCTCCCCAACAAGACAGGCTCGAGGGTTGAGCTGACGAGGTCTTTTTGCGGGAGGTAGCTTTTGATCCCAGAGACATCAGTGAGAATCAGGAAAGGAGTAAGCAACCAAAGCTTACCCTGATGGAGGAGATATTGCTTCTCGGTTTGAAGGATAAGCAGGTACGCTTTATTATCTCTCTTACGTGCCTTGGTTTTGGATCTCCCGGGATTTTTTCCTCTTCTCTCCAGGTTTCTAACTTTGTCGGGCTTATACAGGGATACCTGTCTTTCTGGAACGACAACATATCTTATGCACTCCGTGGTTGCATCGTTTTGGAGCTTGCCTTTAGAGGCCGTGTTAGCATGCAGAAGGATTCTAACAGAAGGAGATTCCCGTTATCGGATAGGATAATCGAGGTGATTGATGATACTCTCACCGGAGAAGTGTTGCTTGATGAGGCTCTGAAAATGATGAAAGCAAGCGAAAAGATGAGCGTGAGCTCCTGGATTGACCTTATGAGTGGTAGGATTTCCGGTTTTACGACTAGGCTTTCTAGAGCAGTCGAGCTAATAATGTGTGTGTATGGTAGGCGAGACCTGGAACCTGATGAAAATAGGATACCAGTTGAAGCAGGTCCGTGAGCGCCTAGCCAAGGGTCTAGTAGATAAGGGAATCTTGCGCACGGAGAAGCGTAACTTTCTACTTTTTGATATGGCTACCCATCCCGTTGCAGATGGCGGAGCGAAGGATGAGATCAGACGCCGTGTCCGAAATGTTCTTACTTCTCGCACAGTTGTCTTACCCGGAAATCCATTCTTGCCAGAAGACTTGGAGTTCCGGTATCTACGGACAGTGGCCATGGTCTGTGCTGCGTACGCGGCAAACGTACTGGAGAACGCTTTGGCTACTCTTGGTCACGAAGCTAGGGAGAGGGCCTTCGCTCATGTAGACGAGCTATTGGCCGAGTTTTCACAATGGCCATTCGCCAAGAGAAACACTGCCGGTGGGATTGGACAAAACTTGGGGACTGTTACCACGGAGGAATTGAATAAGAATAAAGACCGGGAGCTCCAGATAGAGGTATGGTCTATCAGTGATGGTTGAATTTTTTTTTTTTTGACTTTTTTTAGGTCGTCGCTGCTGTACTGAGTGTCTTTACAAGACTCGATTCACTCCTCTGATGCAAAATCTTCTAAATTCATTCACCGAAAACTCCTTTTGAATTCTGGTGTGATGGGCTATCTTGGCTATTTTTGCGGTCCCGATTTCCATCGCTCATTGCTTCTCCCGGCCTGTTTAATCGGTAGATGTAAAAATGAGGGACGAAAAATCTTTAGTGAGGTGTTCGTCTTCCGCATTTTACGCAAAATGAAAAACCGTGGTTTATTGCTTTCCCCGTCCACTGTTTTCTCTATTGTTCTAGCTGCCGGTGCGCGTTACTGTTCCTCCTATTTACTGTTTTTTCTCTTTGTGCTCGACTTTTCACCGTGGTTGCCTGGATGGAACGCTGCACTTCGCCCCTCCTCCCTCAGTCCCCTAAAAGTGTAATGAGTCTCATATACATACCCTAATACTAAGAGTGAAAACGACCAGGTAAGGCGCCAATAGTCTGTTATCTAGGAAAAGGACAAGGAAAGTAAGGGGGAAATTGTAATCAATCATGACCCACTGCTCGCTCGCTGTCTCTGAGGCGTGGTTCTTTCGCTCCTACCAAATATGGGGGTCTCGGCCCTCGACCGTGACTCTTGCATCCACCGCTTCTCCCGCTCCTGCACTAGTTGCTTGAAGTACTGCTCCGCCTGTTTCGTGTACGAGTAGTCCTCTGGTATGAACCCCTGCCGATTCGGTTTATCAAAGGTAGCCCCACTCTCAAGCAACGTCCGGATAACCTTCAAGTGGCCATATGCCGAAGCGTACTGTTCCCAATTAGCTTCCTTCTTCGAATCCCATCACCCCCCCACTGCCCCCCAGCACAAGTAAACCTACGTGCAAGCCTGTATTACCCAGCCCATCAACAGCGTCAATATCCGAGCCTCCATCTAGCAAGATCCTAACAACCCCGTCCTTGCCCGCCCTAGCCGCAAGTATCAGGGCCGTAGCGCTAGCTTTGTTTCTATAGTCCAGTCTACCAAACATCTCCGCGAGCACGCTGACAACTTCCTCATGCCCGCCCTCCGCCGCCAACATCAGGGGCGTATCCCCGTTCGTGTTCCGCGATATCCCGCTGTCTTCATGGGACGTGTAGGTTATAAGGTATTGGACGATGGGCAAGTGGCCGGATTGTGCTGCCAGGTGCAGAGAGGAGTTTGCCAAGGCGTCGGGATTCGGGAGATATTTCGGATGGTTTTTTAGAAGTCGAGTTAATTGTAGGAGGTCGTTGTGAAGGATCGAACGGCGGAGGCGGATGGAAACATCTAACCTAGGAGGAGGGGAGGGAAAGAAGTCAGCTTAGTTGGTGCGCCCGGGTGGGGAGGGAGTTATGCTCGGGTGGTACATTATTTATTTATTTGTTGACCATTCCAGGGTTTATCTTTTGGGATTGGTGGTTGGAATAACGGTGCGAACGGGGGGGGAGGGGTAAGATGATCCGAGGTGAAGGTAAGCTCGAGGAGGATTGACTGATTGATGGAGGTTGGATCGCGGGAGGATAGACAGAATTTGGTAGCGGAGAGTTGAGGATAGGATATCATATCTTGGAAGCAGCCAAGCGTTGGGCCGCATGGGGAGCAGGGGTGAACAAAGGCGACACCACCCGTTGACAGCTATGCTGGTTTCACGTGGGAATCGTCATGCCAACAACAGTTCAATCCGGGGGAACTTCGGGGAAACCATGATACCCACAATAACCTGCAATATTTTTTTGCAGACTTTCGCGTGACTAATACCAGCCGCGGCAAATGCCTCACACTTCTCAAGAAAGCCGGCATAATCCGTTCCCAACTCCAATCAATGGTGATAACATCCTCGAGTGACATCCCGTGACCCTCTCCCCACAAACCAATCATCCACCCCAGACCTAATCCGTGCCCACCATTCGTTCTGCCAAACCAACGCAACCAAAACGTCCAAATCATCACTCCCACTGTACCCGTAACGAGACCAGCGAGCCGACACCAACCCCATTCGCCACGAACATGCCATGTAGATCCCAGCCGAAACATCATGTTAGCGCACCCTGTATCTTCCCCAGGTTTGGGAGGGTGTACCTGCGTAAATTGGTGTTTCGCAAAGGAAAGAGCTCTTTCGGAAAGATATAACAAAGGTGCGAAGAGAAAGAAGAGGGTAACGTGGCGGGCTGGGTGGGGGCAGCCTGCGGAAACGGGGGCTTGTTTGGGGGCAGGTGTAGATGTGTGTTCATGGTGGGTTGGTTGGATGGAGGGGAGAGAGGATGGAGTTGGAGGAAGTGCATTACAAGGGGGTAAGACGGGAGATGTTTGTGATGTTTAGTTCGGAGGAGGAGTTGAGTAGGAGGATGAAGAAGAGAACATGGAAGAAGGGAGGGGATGGGCAGTTGAACCCGAGCCAACTTGAGTCGAACAACACACGGCGAGGGAATATGGAAGAGGGTAGTATAGTATATGGATCAGGTTACCTACACGGAACGTAAAAGTCTATCTACTTGCCCTGGACTTTCCTTATCAAGATTAACCAAGATAATAAGATAGAGCGAGTGAGGGAGAGAATTGAGCGCAGGCAGGTGAGAAAGAGGGAATTAACGAGAGATAGTTTCTATCTCCCTCAATTGCTACGATGAATCCGAATCCGAACCCACTTCCGAACGGCAGGTCCATTCCGAACCCGGCAGGCTACCAGGTATCCGAAAGCGAATACAGCGAGCGCGACCATCACCCCCTCCCCGCCCCTCCACCACGGCATTTCCGAGAATGGGATCGAAGAGTGCACATAACGTCGAGCCACTACTCCGTAACCTCCGGCTTCACAAAGGTCTCCCTGGAAAATTCCTGTTGGGAAGACGTGACGCCGGAGGACCTGAAGGACCTTGAGAAGCAAAAGGCGGCCTCAGCGGCGGCGGCATCGGCGAACGGAAACACGAGGCGGTGGTCGCTCAATTCCATGTCTAGAATGTTTAGCAGGACTCCCAGGATGGAGTCCACGGTTAGCGTTAATATAGCTAGGGCGCTTACACCGGGAACGTTGGCGGAGTGCGTGGATAGCTCGGGCGTGGCATTATACGAGGCTGGTTTCTCGATCGGCGGCATGACGTGCGCTTCTTGCTCGAATCGCATCACCGAGGCCGTCGAGAGCCTGAAGTGGGTGCAGAGCGTGCGGGTGGATTTGCTGAGTAATAGTGCGACGGTGTTGTTCGACGGGATGGGGTGCGGGGGGGCAGAAGTTGGCGCTGAGGCGATACTGCAACAGGTGGAGGATACTGGATTTGACTGTACACTCGAAGAGCTCGACGTAGCCGGATCTCGGAAACGGAGATCCGAACGCGGGACCGTCGGTGCCGAGCGAATAGTTTCACTGAAAGTGGACGGAATGTCGTGCACTGGCTGCGCAGACAAAGTCGTCGAGGTCATTGGGCTCTCGTTCCCTGATAATGTGTTGGAGATCGAGTCACCGCCCATCACTCTCACATCGCCTGTCATACACGTTCGATATAAACCACAGCCCCCGGAGTTCACTGTGCGACACATCGCATCCGTGATATCCTCCATCTCCCCAGACTTTGTGGTATCGGTGTACCACCCACCCACCATCGAAGACCGCTCGCGTCAACTCCAGCAGATGGAGCAATGGCGACTGCTCCTGCGCTTACTCTTCTGTTTGGCAATCGCGATACCGACGTTCCTGATCGGGATCGTCTGGATGACATTCGTGCCTGAAAGCGACCCAGTACGGCAATCACTCAGTCAACCACTGTGGACGGGCCGTTCTACGAAAATGGAATGGGCCCTCTTCTTCCTAGCTACCCCCGTCATGTTCTTCATCGCCGATGTATTTCATAAACGAGCAATTAAGGATATTAGAGCACTCTGGAGAAAGGGGAGCCCTACACCGGTGTTGCGTAGGTTCTACAGGTTCGGGAGTATGAACCTGTTGATCTCCCTCGGCGTTTCGATATCATATTTTGCCAGCCTGGTGTTATTGGTGATTAATGCTGCTAGTAAGCCTGTTGTGCAGGCGGGGTACGGACTCCAAAAGAGGAAGACGAGCACCTATACATATTTTGATTCTACGGTGTTTTTAACAATGTTTTTGTTGATAGGTACATTCTTTAGCCAACCCTTTTGCTCTCTGAGTAACAACTGATGACGGTGACTACAGGCCGCTTCCTAGAAGCCTACAGTAAGCGCAAGAGCGCCGAAGCCGTCAAAATCCTTGGAAAACTCCGCCCCGCAGAAGCCCTTCTAGTGGTCCACACCAGCCAAACAACCAGAGGCGTCGACCTCTCAACTTTCAGGGCCGGAAAGACCCTCGAACCCGTCGACCAGAACGATCCTAGCAATCACGCATACGAGGACAACCGCCTCTGGAGAATCAAGGCAGTACCAACAGACCAGCTTGAAGTCGGCGATATCGTAAGCGTAGTCCGCGGCTCCTCGCCACCTGCCGATGGCACAATCATTTCTGGAGTCTCGCAATTCGACGAGAGATCTCTGACCGGCGAGGCCAGACTTGTGCCAAAGATTGAAGGCGACATGCTCCTTGCTGGGACCGTGAACCAAGGCCAGGCAGTCAACATGCGAGTGGAGAGCATCGGTAGCGACACGATGCTATCGCAAATCGTCAATGTGCTGCGCGAGGGACAAACTCGGCGTGCACCGATTGAGCGACTGGCAGATGTGATCACTGGCTACTTCGTCCCAGTGGTGACTCTTTTGGCTTTCCTCACTTGGATCATCTGGCTATCGCTCGGAGTTACGGGCAGGTTGCCGGAAGAGTACCTGGACATTCGATACGGTGGATGGTCCGCTTGGTCCCTCAGCTTTGCCATCGCGGTCTTCGTGATCGCCTGCCCGTGCGGTATCGGTCTTGCGGCGCCAACCGCACTATATGTAGGGTCAGGGCTGGCAGCCAAGTTCGGTATCTTAGCAAAAGGTGGTGGAGAAGCGTTCCAGGAGGCCGCATGGCTGGACTGCATTGTATTCAGTAAAACCGGCACACTTACGCAAGGCAATGACCCAAAGGTGACCGACGAATTAATGCTCGTGGGCGCTGGCGAAGACCGAAGAATGGCTTATGCGGTCGCTCAGCAACTCGAAGAGAGCTCTTCACACCCACTTTCAAGGGCTATCATCGCGCACTGCGAGAGGAAGGACAAAGTCCCCATCACGATGTGGGACATCGAGGACATTCCAGGCCGAGGCCTCTGTGGGGTTTTCAAGATCGCGAACAATAAGACTGACGTATTCGAGGCTGTCCTCGGGAGTGAGCGCTTTATGGAAGAGAATGGAGTTCTGGATATGGCGTATCATGATCAGGTACTATCTTCTTGGAAGTCGTGTGGGAAGAGTGTTATACTTCTCGCCATTAGAAAACAGGCGGTTAGTAGTAAGGTCTATGATAGCCGCTTTAGACTTGTTGCGCTGTATGCTGCAGCCGACATCATTCGCTCTGAGGCACCTGAGGTGGTTAGAAGGTTGCAGGAGTCTGGGATAGGCGTGTGGATGATTTCTGGGGATAATGCAACCACGGCGATATCTGTTGCTTCGATGGTTGGGATTCCGCGGGAACACGTTATTTCGGGCGTTCATCCGGCGGAAAAGGTACCCCTCTCGCATTTCCACCCTTCGCTAGTCCATACTAATCTAGACATCTAGGCAGAGAAAATAACCTGGCTGCAGGCCACCGCTCCCCGCCGTACCCGTCCACCACTCTTCCCCTCCCTCCCTAGAGTCCCCTTCCTCCGTTACCTGCCCTGCCTTCCGTCAATTCCGTTTTTTCAGCCTTCATCCTCCCCAACTCGCTCCTCTCCCACAGCCGCCAAATCTCGAGCGACTATTGCCCTAGTCGGCGACGGCATAAATGATGCTCCAGCACTCTCAATTTCATCCGTTGGTATTTCGATGAATAGTGCGACAGACGTGAACATTACGTCCGCCAAGTTCATCCTCGTATCTTCGAATTTGAATAGTCTGATCACGCTCACACAGCTGGCGAGCTTTGTCTTTCGCAGGGTTAAGGTGAATTTTATGTGGGCTTGTGTGTACAATGTTCTTGCAGTGCCAGTGGCGGCGGGGGTGCTGTATGCTGGTGCGGGGATAAGGGTGGGGCCAGTGTGGGCCGCGGGGATTATGGCCTTTAGGTGAGTTGTTTTCCATTTCTCCAAATTGGCAGTGCAGTGGCTGACCTTGCCATCCCAGTTCTTTGAGTGTGGTATGCAGTTCGTTGTTGATGAAGACAGAGTGGTGGGGTGTCGGATTTCGAAGGGGGTAAGTTTTGTAGATATTACGTGTTTCCAGTGGGGAAGAGAGGGAAGGTGTATTAGCGGGAGTAATGGTCGTTCATTACATGACTTATGACTTATGACTATGATTATGATGGTGGATTGGATGTCGACTTTGTAAGCGTACAGTACAAGGAGGAGCGGGGCCGAGGGTGTATACAATTGAAATCATTATTTTAGCTTCGCTTGGTTGGAATCAACCGCTGGCTGGGCTTGCGATTGCTGGCCTTTTGGTTCCGACTGGGGAAGGGAGAGGATATTGGTACTAGACTGGGTATTATAGAAGAAGAAGGCCTTCTTTCGATTGGTTTGATACCAGCCCGAATGCTATTGAACGTCAGTCGTGTCAAGGAAGGTAAATCACCAAATATCATACCCACGATTGTCGCCTAATCGGATGACTATAATATACCTATGATACCTGCATAAGGAATGAATTTAATAGAATCGCCATGTAACAACAGTACAAGTACTAGTACTTGTACTAGGGGAGTTGTTTTCGTATCCCATGGACCGATAAGACATGCATATTCTCGACCTTCCTATCCAGGTAATGGTAGCCGATGGAGTAGGTGCCAAATTTATTATTAATCACTCACGTGATATCAAATAGCAATAAAGACTATTCTGCAATAAATTACAATACCGTATGAAAATCAAAAAACAATTTCTTTGCTTGCAAAGAGGTAATTTACAAAGTGAGCACCAGGTTCCAGTCTAACTGATCTTCATACTTTGCAGAATCTCAGTTTGTTGACGAATTAGTGGTGGGTCGTTAGGATTACCATGTACTTTTTTGAAATGGCAATACCAGCATTGCTAGTACTGGTTTTGTTGTGAGAGCAGTTCGTGGTTACCAGTAGTGCGAAGATTAAAGGAAGGAAGTGCTGATTTTATCATCACATAGGAATAAATCTGTGGACGAGCTTGCTGAATAAGTGGATGAAGTGTTAATAATCCACTCTCCACAAGAGCAAGTGCAAAGTCACGACAGAAGGCCTTGTGCTCAGTTGTGGGAAAGAGGAAGTGAGCAATAAGGTATGTGTTTGTAATTGTGGTATCTAAAGCCCAGAACCATAATGGAAGCCAGTTCCTCCTACTCTTTTGATGGTATGGATAGTTACTGCGAAGCTGATGGGCAATATCTACTCCACCCATATACTGGTTGTAATCATGGACTAATGCGGGAATAAGAAGCAGTTTTTAGTGCTCATTATCGGTGAATGGCTTGCGAGCAGTGAGAGCATTAGTCCTACTCTTTTTGGTTTTCATCAATTACTGACTATAAGCTAATGAAGATTGTGAATAGTTGTCAAAAACAAAACAGTATTGTTGTCCTACCATAGTACAGTGCAAACGCTATTTACTACCACCCCTGATAGGTAATTGCACTCCAATATTCTAGTACTAATATTTTTACTAATTGCAAATATTGGTGGAAAATCAGGACATTGGGCTTGAGTTGTTCCTGCAAAACCAATTCCATAATCTTGAAGATGTCAAAATAGTGGTATGCTTGTAAAATAGTCATCCATATATATATTAAACTGATGGGACCGAAATGGTAGAGGGAATACGAAATGGCACACACCTTGTGCAGTGGGTGGAAAACTATTGAAAAGCTTGGAGGCCTCACTTTTCATAAGTTCATGGTTGGTATAATTGTATAAGGTAAGAGAACAAGTTTTACTGATATGGGAGTAGGAATTTGTCATTCTGGTGAAGTCACTGACTTTATTTCTGGTTAAGCTAGAATAGAAAAGAAAAAGATATGTGTATTCATGATCACAGAGGGCAGAGATTTTATACCTTGAGTCGATTGGCTTTCCTGGAAGTTTAATGGTATGAGCTAATCTTTCCTTATACAGTACCATTATTTCATAAAAGGAAAGGTTTGAGGAAGGTAAAAAATATTAGGTAAAATGCTGACCTAAATGAGAGGCTACTGGCTCCATCTTATGCCACTAGTCTTTTCACTCATATGTCTTGTTGGTGGGGGATATGTGCAAGTAATGCTTGATTTGCTCATAGTGGTTACATGACATGGATTCCACAATTGGATGCCACATTCCAGGTCACCAGTCATCTTTAATTGCTGGTAAGTGGTTTACTCCCATCCAAACTTAAAGTCCAATAAATATTTCCATTTTTATAATACTAACAGTAGTCCATAGACGCTTAGGACTAGCTCAATCAGCTATAAAAGCTTTAACAATATTACTTGGTAAGAACTCCTTCCCGACTTCCTATTCTGCTTTGGCATACCTGTTTGTACGTTTTATGATTGCTACTAATATATCTTTCCCATAAAAGAGAATAAAGATTCTTAGGGTGTTGGATTTTGATAGATTGTCGATAGAAGGATTGTTTCGAATAAGTGTGGTGGAAATGGGCTTTGATAGGCATCAAATGCTGGTGGTTTAGGAAGACTCTCAAGGATTTGAACCTCCTTGCTAGTAAGCAATTTGGATTTTTCATTCTTTGATTATAGTAACGTTAGTTTATGAAACTATCAATATCATAATATACAATATACTTCTCATATTTAATCTCATTTAAAAAATGAAATCAAAGCTTACTGATGACTCTCTACTGGGTTCCTCTGAGATTGAAGGCTTTTCTTGTTTCTTGGATAGAAGATTTGACTGACTGGGAATAGCACCCAGCACTATCTGTTGTTCTGAACTCATTTTTCTGGTTTGATGATTGCATCTACATTGATTCAGAAGTTGAGGTAATATTCTTTGGCTCACTTACTAAACAGCAACATACTAATATTTGCTAGCCTATTTAGGAAGGTCGAGAATCTGCATGTCTTATCGGTCCATAGAATAAGATGAAGGATAATTATCATAGACAGTAAAATAATCCCTGTCTTGTGCAGGCTGTACTCGTATGACCACCTCCCTGCACTTGTGCTATTGTGCTCAGGTGCTATATGGTAGTTTCTGGAAAGTCTGCATACTTTTACAACGCAACTGCACTACCACATCCCCCAACCATAAAAAATTTCAAAAAAATGTAAACAATTCAATTAAAGAAAAGATGATAGTATTGATAGTAGACAATAAAAAAACATTATTACCATTTTGTATGGCCTCCATCTGCATCCAGTACAGCTTGCATTCTCTGGAGCATCCTATCTATTCTTCTATTCAACTTCTCTTGGGGAATTAAATCTCACTCCTCCTTTACTTCATCAAATAATTCAGCTACACTGTGAGGCCTTCTCTCCAGTCTGGAGAATCACTTGGTGAGGGTACTTTTGAGTAGTGTTCATGTATTCTCAATAGGATTAAAATCTGGTGAGTTAGATAGTCAAGGAAGTTTTTGATAACCACAGTCTGCCTCCAATTTTTGATTTTCCTCACTACCATGCTAGGAAGCATTGTCTGCAGCAAGGTAGATATTGTAAGGGGATCTGTCCAAACCCTCTATAAAAGGAATAAGGTAAGGCTAGTGGATCTCAGTTGCCAATTGGTAGGAGTTTAGGCCAAGTCTATCTCTTTTGCTGATTCTTTTCTCTTTCCTCCTCTTCCTAACAAGAATTAACTCTGTATTATCTACTTTTATCATTGCAGCATATATCCCAATACTACTCCTTCCAAACTTAAAGCTAGGCTTCAAGTTTTTTTCTTCCAGCTCTTCACCACGTCTAACCCTGACCTTTCTGCCTATTGAGTTTGGATCATAAATAATAGTGACTTCATCCACAAAAACAACTCAGTTCCATGCTATTTTCCAGTTTCTCCTCCTAGTAAACTCTTTTCTCTTCCCTTTTTGGCCTTTTTTCTAAAATGGCTTTTTCCTAGGTATTAGAAGCTTAAAACCAGCTTCTGATAATTATGATCTTATTAATAGTACTCTTACTAGGACTAATATTCGCTTTTTTAGTGATATCACATGACACTAAATAAGGCTCAACATTAATAACTAATTCCATTAACTTTCATTTTTTGTCTGTAATCTTGGTGGGTCTTTTACTTCTTTTTGCATCATGATTGTTTCCACCTCTTGATTTAGTTCTTTTGACCACATACTGAACAGTTGACTTGGATACACCTAAAGACTTACCAATTTTGTCATATCCCATATTTGGATATTTATATAGAGTATAAATTTCCTTATTCAGGTGTTCTCTTGCTTTAAGGTTATGTGAAGGGGATATGGTGAGGAGGGTTATTGTGGTAATGAGGTGTTGGGGGGTAGTACTCGGACGGCATGAGGACATTCTGGACACACGTGTATTTATACAGTACAGTACTATAAAAACTCAAATAATTAGACAATATGCTAAGAAGTTAATATAAGGTGTAAAGTCACTGCTGACGTCTTGAAAATGTCTTTAAGGTAAAATGACAAGATAAATCAAAAATATTTGAACAGTACCTGAATTCCATAGTATCATGACCCCTGAACAAAATGTAAATAAAGATATTATTAATTTTCAAATACAAGTACTTTTTATATAACAAATCTTATTTTTCTAATCCTAATACCTAGAGCAAGTAGCTTCAAGCTATCCTAATCCTGTAGTTGTATACACATCCAATCAAACCTCCTGCTACTACTTGTGGTGCAATTCTATGCCAAGATTATAAAAAACAGGGTACCAACGAGGAAGCTGCTTACTCAGCTCTTAAGAGTAGCAGAGAAAAAGGTAGAAAAC
Source organism: Tuber brumale (assembly GCA_014065205.1). Lineage (NCBI taxonomy): Eukaryota > Fungi > Ascomycota > Pezizomycetes > Pezizales > Tuberaceae > Tuber > Tuber brumale. The sequence goes on along the minus strand of JACCEG010000416.1, from coordinate 43,994 downwards.
CTGTATCACTCCTATACAGTTAACTTTAAGTTAGATATTCTATCTTATTGGATAGAAGAAAAAATACAATCTAGCCCAACGAAGATACATGAGCCAATAAGAAAGGAAATTGCTCACATATTCAAGATGCTAGCAATGAACTAGTAATGCTCGAAGATGGAAGAAGAGAAGAGAAAGTTTACTATAATGAGAGGAAATCAGTAAGGGAAAATAGAAGGAAGAAAAAGTCGAACAAAGTCTGAAATGGAAAGGGAATTGTTTGAAAAGTTCACAAAACCAAGGGAATTGGAAAAGCCAGTTCAGCACAGCTGGTTTCGCAGAGTTAGTCAAGAATCTTTTATCAATCATTATCCAAAAAGAGAGGAGACTTTGATTACTTTCATGTTTCCAAATAGCTGGTTCTGCTGATGTCTTTGCTAGGATTACATCAGCTTTTATTTTACAACAAATAAAGCAAGTTAGGTACCAACTGACTTTGCTAATACAATAGTTAGTTGGTTACAGTTTAATGGTTGTAATTATCAGATCTGTTCTAATGATAATACAAGTAAGGAACTACTTACAGCTCCACATATGAGTCATCACTCATGTAAGAACCCTTTATGAGTGGCATTACAGGAAGACTAAAGCCTACATCTGTGCCAAAAGTGTATGCATACTGGGTAGGATATGATGGGTAGGCACAGGTCTACTCTGCTAAGGTACTGATAGTTGAGTACCTTAGCCAGACATGGACCACCTTACTGATAGGTACTTGATTACTTAGGGAGGGTGGTAGTTACCATATTGAGTAGGGTAACCCTTATGGTCAAATAGTTAGGTTACTTCATTTTCTCAGTGGTGCTTTCAGCTAGAGTTACCCTACTTGGTATGGTGACTCAAGGAGCTATTACCTTACCTTTAGCCTAGAGTTACCCTGCCTTGAGCATTTCATTACCCCGTTGTGGAGCCAAGTTACCCTACCTAGTAGGTAACTTATTATGCAGGACTGCAGTAAAGGTTCTTACGGTGTTTGTCATATGAAAAAACTTAGGGGGTTCAAAATCACATGGGATGTGGAGACCTCCTGAAGGAGTAATTGAGCTACAAACATTCTGTAACTTTGAGGTGTAGTTCCTAACTTGTCCCTCCAGTTCCATTATGAGTCCTTGGAGTTATAGACTCAAGCTGAAAGAGTTACTCACACTCTAGTAAGTAAGAGGTAACGAAGGTGCTCCTCTAAAAGCATATACATTCGGGTCAAACTATCCACTACAAGCTGTCCACAAATTATATCAGGATGGCATGGGGCAGCCAGGAGATTTAAGTTGACAGGTCATATCATGGATATCAGCTCCTAATACCATAGTAGTCTATTGGAGATACTGTAAGTAGGTCCGAGGTCTACAAAGAGTGCGAGAAAGCGACTGGAGACATTCCTCTCGAGAGCTTGACAGTCGCAAGAACTGGGTCTAGATCTGATGCAAGTTGTCCTCCCTGGTACTACTCTTGTATTATCAAAGTAACGAGAACACACATGATCTGACTGTAATTCTCATAGAAGGGATGTAAGTTAAACTTTAGTATATGAGTCTTGTCACGATAAGATAGACCTTTGGTAAAGGTAGGTCATACATAGCGCATATTAGTATTTAAACTGCAAAGGGGTCTATCAGGGGAGCTACATGGTCTACTATCTGAGTATGATAGAAATGAGTAGAACTGGATAGATGTTAATTCAGTTGTGATAGCTTATTAAGATATAGTGTGCATGGGCTAAGAGCTTTCTAGTTGGTCTGACTTTTGATGGACATAGTAGTTTGCTACAAGAATGTCCATTATATGAAGAGCTTTTACTCTGGCTGTTTTATTTGAGATGAAGTGACTAAAGTTTCAGCTTTGTAGAAGTTGGAAGACCATGGAGCAGTCTGGTATGCTAATGGAGGATTATTAGTCTGAGCCTGTAAGAAGAAATCTGGTAAGCCCATGGGAGTTAGGTGCTCACAAACACTGGGTAGTGATGGAGAGTAACTGGTACTATATTAAATCTACTTAAGTATATGCAAGTTCTCTCTACCATAATAAGTAACTACCTTTCAAGCAAGAGACTTATTGAGTAAAGCTTTCGACTTAACAATACAAAGTTTTACCCTTTTGTTTTCTTTTCTCAACTTTTGCGGAGATTTTATATTGTTTTATATTTTGAAGGAAGACTTCCATGCAGTCGCACTCTTGGGATACATCTTACCAAAGAGAACTCCTATTACAGTATATCATTAAGCGAATACCTCACTTAACTCTCCTTCTCTGGGCTTATTGTTAACAGTGTTGAGTAATATTTGTCTAAGTAGTATGATTAGGTAATACCAGAAAAGTGCATTTGAATGAAGAAATATCTTCCAGCATTGATGGTTTTAACAGTGAGGCATAGGAACTCTATGACCTCTGAGTATGAGCAGAGATTTTTGCAGACATATACAGCATCAGATGGGAACCCATGGCTGACCTCCTGGAAGCCTCACTCATTGCCTTACCAAATGGCAGTACATACATCGCCTTGGCTGATCCCACTACTCTTGTACATTCCTATACCTGCTTTGAGCTTGGTGAAGATATCAAAGCTGAAGTACCTGAAGAATTTACCTTTACAGACTTTATTGCTAGTTCATTGAATCTTTTATGATTTGTACAGTCGTGTCTGGAAAGTCCTCGTACCCGTGGAGTGCAACCCTGCAACATCTCATCACTACAACAACCCTCTTCATCATGGCTCCTCCACATAACGTAAGAGTAAGAGAAGACCTGAATAAGGAAATTTATACTCGGTATAAATATACAGATATGGGATATGACAAGATTTCTAAGTCTTTAGGTATATCTAAGTCAACTGTTCAGTATGTTGTCAAAAGAGCTAAATCCAGAGGTAGAAACATCCATGATATAAAAAGAGTTGGAAGACCAACCAAGATTACAGAAAAAAAAAAAAAAGAGATTGTGGAATCAGTTATCAATGCTGAGCCTCATTTAGCGTTATGCAATATTATCAAAAAAGCGAATATTGGTCTTGGTAAGACTACTATTGATAAGATTATATCAGAAGCTGGTTTTAAGTTTCTGATTCCTAGGAAGAAGACCTTTTGGAGAAATGGCCAAAAGGAGAAGAGAAAGGAGTTTGCTAGGAGAAGGAGGAACTTGAAAGAGGCATAGAACCTGGTTGTTTTTGTGGATGAAGGTACTATTGTTTATGATCCAAATTCAACAGGCAGAAAGGTCAGGGTTAGACCTGGTGAAGAGCTGGAAGAAAAAAACTTGAAGCCTAGCTTTAAGTCTGGAAAGACTAGCATTGGGGTATATGCTGCAATAATAAAAAGAGGCAAGACAGAGTTAATTCTTGTAAGAAAGATGAGGAAGGAGGAAAGAACCAGTAAAAAAGACAGAGTTGGCCTAAACTCCCACCAATATACAACTGAAATCCACCAACCTTACCTTATCTTTTTCATAGAAGGTTCAGACAGACCTTCTGACACTATCTACCTTACTGCAGACAATGCTTCCTGGCATGGTGGTGAGGAAAATTGAAAATTGGAGGCAAACTGTGGTTATCAAAAACTTCCTTAGCCACTTAACTCACCAGATCTCAGTCCTATTGAGAATACATGGACACTCTGCAAAAGAGCCCTCACCAAGCGATTCTCTAGACTGGAAAGAAGGCCTCATAGTGCAGCTGAATTGTTTGAGGCAGCAAAGGAGAAGTGGGATTTAATTCCCTAAAAGAAGTTAGATGGGTAAATAGATAGGATGCCTGAGAGAATGCAAGGTGTACTAGATGCTGATAGGGGCCATACAAAATGGTAATAATGTTTTTTTATTGCCTACTGTCAATACAATTATGTTTTCTTTAATTGAATTCTTTACATTTTTTTTTGAATCTTTTATAGTTATAGGTTGTGGTAGTGCAGTTGCTATACAAGGGGATGAAGACTTTTGAGACACGATTGTGCAATGTGCAAACAAATTAAGGCAGCTGCTTTACTGCTACAATACTAGAACAATGAATCTCAAAGTGTGTTCAAGGGATAGATCATTGGTAAGTTTATGGAATAGATAAGGATTAAGCAAAACAACTTCTGCAGTATAGTGATAAGCCAAAGAGCTATCACGGATCGGGTCATAGCCTTGTAGCAGTCAGCTCAGGGAGAATATCAACTTGATGCTGAAGATGATGCTATTATGACTGTGGCACCTCCAATGCTAGTTGAACCACAAGTTCACTTTGCAAGTATCTTCTTACAGTGCTTAAGGGATCTCACTTATCATGGACTATTGACACAGAAAGAAATTATCTTTGCTCAAAGACAATAGGAACAGCCTGTTGAGATTCAGTCCCACCCATTTGCTGAGCAAGTTACTTTAGCTTTAGCTGATGCGAGCAACAGATATAGTCAGACTCCTAGTCTGCTTTTAGGAGCCAGACCATAAGAGGTCAAGAAGATGACCCCTACTAAACCAAGAAAGCTTCAAAACCCTGCTGTTCCTTAAGCGCTTCTCTTGGTATCAAGTGCCCTTACTCTAATACAACCTGCCCTGGCAGTCATTGTAGTCTCTCTATCTTGAGAAAGTGAAGTTCTCTCACCTGTAACTCCAAAAGTACTAGGACTTCAAGCTCCTAAACTCATAGTACTTGGTGCTACAATGAAATATTGGAACTTGGGTTTCGATGATCATAGACTCTATCAGCAGAATGTGTAAATAGTTGTTAGGTATCCTACTCTTGATCTTCTTTCTTATGTATTTTCCAACAGATAACGACACATAATTAGTTCTCTTTATATCTATTGGGAGTACTTCTTGCTGCTTGCAATAGCTATTCTCATCTCAGGTTCTATACAGACTCTGATTATTATTGTTAGGCCATTGTCTACATTCCTTGCTTGAATACTAATACCTGATTGTATCCAATATTAGGCATATTAAAATCTGAGACAAAAAGTACATAGACCTCATCGTAGGATAACTACACACAGACTCTCAATTTTCCGGAGAAGCCAACTCCCTCCTCCAGCCCCTGTATGGGGCCCTCATGTCATTAGCGAGATTTCAAGAGTTGTGTCCTCTGACTAAAATGTCAGATCAATGAAGCCTATATCATAACACCATATATGGTACTGCCCTCCGCCTGACCACATGCTCTTCGCGGGATATATGAGAGGGGACCTCTAGCGACATCTGGGAAGTGGAATGGAAGAGAGCTGTGGGAGGCACATTGAGATAGTAGGCTGCAAGGTTAGGCTTCCAAAACTATGGGCCGAAAGGTGAGGGGACGTTTTCGGTGAAATACTCCAAGCGGATTTCCCAGTAGCCGCGGATAATGAGCACATACTGAATCCACCCATACCTTTCTAAGACCACGTGTATATTGGTTGGTCCTAGTAATGGAACCCCTTTATGGAGGCCGCTGAACTAAGTAGACACACGCGGAGAAGGGAAGACCTAGATAAGTCGGTGATGCTTAAGATGTTGACACATTAGGCTTGGACTTGCGATTGGCACCAGGTTGCCCTGCATGAAACGGATCACTTCATGACTGATGAGACTACTGGAATGATAGTCAGCAAGACTAAAGTCACATAATAGTCTACATGGACAACCAAGTTGAAGGCTACTGTTTGGTATAACAACTATCGTAGTCATCTCAACAGAAGAATACTATTCCATAACTGTGATAGGATGTGATAAGTTTCAGGGTCAAACTGTACTCGCACTTGTAAGATTCAGGATATTTGCGTATTATAACCAGAGTGGTATTTCAGAGGCATAGTAGTTAGAAGTTGTCCGTGAACACTCAGACATGGGATATAAATATCGAAGTACCTTCTCAGCTTTGCAAACATTATCAAGCAATGGAGAAAAGATCTTATTAATACAAAATTGCTTACTCATATAAATCTTTACTTTACCTATTTTATCGAGATGAGCCTTCCTTGACAGATTCTCCAATCAAAGATTTAGCCTATGTCTCTCAGTTATACTAGAGTTTGGTATCCGCCTAACAGTATATTGACAGTTCTCCGGTTATCCAGGCTCACTATATGAACTATGAGTTCACTTCAAACTCCATCCTTAGCTCTTGCTTCAATTACATATTTGAAGCTGCTTCGACTCCTATTTACATACATACATTGAGAGAAATATTCCACAGTGAGCTATTCGAAATCGAAGAAGAATATATGCAATAACCCTCATGGTTCACAAAACCTTGCAAGATTCTAACAAGGGATCAATTCAAGTGCATATATCATACCTGGTATGGTTCGAACTTTGAGTGGAGTTCTATCTCTACGGAAGACCTGGTTGATTGGAGTACCCAGTACTGTGTAGACAGGAAACCGGGCACAGTTTGCCAAGAACTACCCAACCCTGGGGACTGGGCTTAGGAACCCATACACATACTACAAGTACATCTTGAACCTCAAAAAAGGAAAATGCAGGCCCTGAACTCATAATCAGAGTGCCTGAACCATTTTTTATTAACACCTCTAGAGCACCTCAGACATTGTATACAATTTATACGATTCCGGAAACCTGTTACAGGATATCGAGAACTCAAGTACAAAGTACTGGGAATCACTCATCCTGGGCTATTGGGACAATTAGCTTATCTGGAGAAGATAACAATTGCTGAGATACCACGAGATCCAAGAAAGAGGATAACGGAGGGAGAGCCTATGGACACCCAACTGGATAGAATGGGAGCGGATGATTCAATCATATAGAGTCCATCTCTGTCAACTCCGGAAGAACTGCAGTTCCGGAGGGGAACTATACCTCCGCACTACTGATCTTCTAGTATTGCAAGTACACATCAGATATCGCAGTCCGTCATGTAAAAGTCAGGAGGAGATCATGCTGCAAATATAGCCAAGTTAGCTAGCTGTCTGGGAATAACCTTGAGTCGACTAAGGTAAGACATAGACACCTCTCTTGACTAAACCAATATTGCCTTTAAATATTTGAAGGGAGCCACGCAAGACAATACCTTAAAACTACTTAAAGTTGAACAGCAAATTGCAAAATGACAAGATATCCATCAAAACGATACTGCGATCTTGTTGATGCAGCTGGCAGGTGTCGAACAGGAGGTTAAGGATATTCAGCAGGAAATGCTATAAGAAGTAGCCAAGAAGATAGACGTCCAAGATAGGCATTAGCAGGAATGTGTAGAGGTAACCATGAGGTTACATGGAACCCTTGGGCAATAAAGCCAAGAGGCATTATATTAGGCATATGGAAATCTGAGACATATACACAGACCCACGGTAGGGTAACTGCGCACAGACCCTCGATTTTCCGGAGTGCCAACACCAGCCTCCGGCCCCCTTATGGAGCACGCACGTCATTAGCGAGATTTCGAGAGTTGTGTCCCATAACTAAAAAGTCACAGCAATGAAGCCCACTTCATAACACCTTATACATTGCCACCAGCTGTCCGACTGCATGCCATTTGCAGGTCATATAAGAGAGGGCCTTTGGCGACATCGGGGAAGTGGAATAGAGGATATCCGTCAGAGGTGTATTAAGATAGTAGCCTTCAAAGGTAGGCTTCCTAAACTATGGGCCAAAGGTAACGGGACATTTTCGGTGAAATACTCTAAGAGGATGTCCTAGTAGTGGAGGCTATTAGGAGCATACCGAATCCACCCACACCCTTTTGAGATCAGCTGTAGGTTGGTTGGTCCTAGTAATAGGACCCCTCTACAGAGGCTGGTGGACCAAGGGGAAGAATGCTCAGAAAGTAAGACATAGATAAGTTGGAGACCCTGAAGACATTGACACGTTGGGCTCGGACGTGCGATTGGCACTAGGTGGCCCGGTGTGAATTTGATCACTTCATGACCGAAGAGACTACTGGTAAGATGGTCAACAAGACTAGAGTAATATAATAGTCTATGCGGACAACTAAGTTAGAGTCCGCTGCTTGGTATAACAAATAGTACAGTCATCTCAACAGAGGAATACTATTCCCTATCCATGAAAGGTTGTGACAAGGTTCAGGGTCAAATAGTGGTCGCACTTATAAGATTCTAGAGTTTTGTGTATTAAAATCAGAGTTGTACCTAGGAGGCATAGTAGTTACAAGTAGTGCGCGAAAACTCAGATGTGGAATGTAAATATCGCGGTGCCTCCAGAGCTTTGCAGATATCATCAGGCAATGGAGAAGAGATCTTAATGATATAAAATTGTTTATCTAACAAATCTTTACTTTACCTATTTTATCGTGACGAGCCTTCCGCGACAGATTCTCCAAACTAAAGATTTTGGCATACGTCCCTCAGTTATACTAGGGATCTGCGTCTGCCTAACAGTATATTAATAGTTCTCCTGTTACTAAGGTGCACTATCTGAGCTACGAGTGCACTACAAACTCCACCCTCAGCTCACCTTTCGATTACATTTTTGAAGCACTTCACTGTCCCACTTGCTTTCATACATTCGCAGAAATCTTCGACACTGAGCTACTCAAAATTGAGGAAGAGTTTATTCAAGAACCCTTGTGGTTCACAATATCTTTCGGGTTCCCATCGAGAGATCAATTCAATCTCATATATCACACCTGGTGTGGTCCGAACTTCGAGTGGAGTTTAACCAAGTCAGAAAACTTCCTAGAGTGGAGTTCCCAGTACTCCTACAAAAACAAGAAACCATGCTCAGCTATCCAAGGGTGATCCATCCCCTAGGCTTGGGCCTGAAACCTATATATGTACTATGAGTACATCTTGAACCTTGAGAAAAAGGAAACTCAGGTCCTGAATCTAGAATCAGATCCCCCGAACCCTTTTCTACCTACACCTCTGGAACATCTTAGACATTGCATACCTTATGTACGATTCCTCAAACCCTTCAAAGGATATCGAGAGCTCTGGTACGAAGTACCAGCAATTACTCATCCAGGGCTATTAGAACAATTAGCCTATCTGGAAAGTATCACAATGGCTAACGTACCTCAAGACCCAAGAAAGAGGATAACAGCGGGGGAACCTATGGACACCCAACCAAATATGATGGGAACCACTGATTAGGCTGAACATAGCCCCTTTCTAACGACACCTTAGAAGCCACAATTCTGGAGAGGAGTTATTCCTAATCCCTCTGACCGATCCTCTAATATGGTAAGCACACATCAGATATTACGATCATTCACGCCAAAGCTAAAAGGAGACCATGCTGCAAATCTAGACAGGTTGGTTACTCATCTAGGGATAACATTGGGACTAATAAGGCAAGATATAGACACCTCACTCGACTAAGCCAACATTGCCTTCAAACATTTGAAGGGAGTTACGCCAGACGATGCCTTAAAACTACGTAAAGTTCAACCGCAAATCCCTGAAGGACAAGATGTCCATGATAATGATATTGGACTCGGGTTGATGCAGCTGGCAGGCGTGGAACAGGAGGTCAAGTGTATCCAAGAGGAAATGCTACGGGAAGTAGCAAAGAAAATAGATGCCGAAGATAGGCGTCAGCAGGAACATGAAGAGGTAACTATAAGGTTACATGGAACTATAGGGCAAGAAAGCCAGGCAGCCCTAGCCCTAGAACAGATATTGGAACAGATAGTTATCGGCTTGAGAATAGAAGTCTTAGAATTTCATGCTCAAAGCATTATGCATGAAAGAGAGGTCAACAGTACCCTATCGTAAGGGCGTTTAGATAATACTACTCACCAGGTGGAAATTCGCAGGTCCCTAGACCAGCAACAATGGCAAAACGAGGAGACAAATAACACTTTAAAGGCATTAGTGGCAGCGGTAAATAGGATACTGGCTGCCGCACCAAATCTGGAAGTTACGGGACCAGCGTCCTTACCCATGGTCGAAGAAGCGAATGACGAGGAATACTACGCTCTGCCTATATGAAGGGACTAGGAGAAAGGCAAAGAAGCCACTAGTGCATCACTCTCAGGGGCCCGGGAAGGTGACCCAGGAGCTCCTGGCGATGATGATGACGATGATGAAGAAAGAGGAAGAAGTAGAAGAAGTCCTAGCTGAGATAGGTGAGGACAAATACCAAATCAGTTTGGTATAGCAGAGATACTTGCTAACGCGATGGCACTAAACATTAAGTGACCGTCGGAGCCACTCCGATTCTTAGAGGATAACTCCCACAAGATATATATGTGTAGATTATACAATACTCTGACTATTTCGAAAGAAACTTGCAGATCTGGGACAATGCCCAGCAATGAGTTATATACACGCTCAATTGTACTAAAGGAGACATAGTACATCCTTACACCATCTGGTATGGAAAGGCCATGGACGGACTTCAAGTGGAAACCTTGCAGCCAGAGCTGGCTACATGGAGTCACTTTTTATATGATATGATCAAGCTATTTACCCCAGTAGAAGCCGAAAGACTAGTGCTACGAGGTCGGAAGCTAGTCAAGTATGCAGGCAGTATTGAACGTTACCTTACGGTCATGCAGAATCATAACATACGAGCACATATGACTGGAGAGTCCTGGAGTGAGGAAATCGAAAATAAACTTTCAAAACAAATTGTCTGCAGGTTGTCAGCCTTGGAGTATACAATAGATCAAGAATGGGAGAAGGGACTAAGGCAATGGAGACGGTTAGAAGAAGGACTTCTCTCCAGAGAAAAGATTGCAAGAGACAAACTGTCTAAGTCTAAGATTGTCTAAGAGGTGAGAAGAGAAGACGGATGGGACTCTAAGCCAAAGCGAAAAAAGGACAACAAACCTTATGTCAAGCGAGGGGGAGTACCACCACGAAAACTGAAAAAGGGACAATAGGCCGGAAAAGCCTAGGAAGAGGTTGGGAGGTGCAGCAAATACCACCCACCCAAACTTTGATCAGGCCCATACTGGTATTCCACAGAGTGTAGTAGACACAGGGAGGCGAGATGGGGATTGTACACATTGTGGAAAGAAAAACCACAACTACCAATAGTGTAGGGGAGGCGGACATTTATATCGGCGGCAACGGTTAGTACAAGACCAATAAAAATGTGAATTCGTCGTGCACGGTCGGCTATTGGAAAGCCTAAACTAGTACTCAGAGTCAGTTCCATCTAGCAACCAGCCCGAATGAATAGGATCTGGGAACTGGTGGACGCCGAAGAACTGACCTAGGGTAGTTCATTGGTACTAATGGCCACGGTATTTGGCTATTCAGTATCCAGATGGAGCTGGAATTGTAAAGGGAATCCCATTTGGCTAGGGTGCATTGGGTAACGACCACGACAGGGATCGGGTATTTTGTGTGCAATTGCGAAAGTCGAAATTCAAAATGATCCTAGTGGCACGAAGCAACTCTCTCCTTTCAAGATCAATGCAAGTAGGCTCCAAGTGAAGAGACCCCACGAGGGACTTGAGAGCTCGAACACAAGAATTAATATATGGAGAGTCTTGATCGAGAGAGAGGATAGTCAACATGCCCGCATGGCCCAGGAGCCAATAGTACAAAGTTCCTAGAGTCATCTGGTAAGCGCCTGCTACCCATGTGCAAGCAAGTTACTATACTGAAGAAGTTGGGACATAGCAATGCAAGATCTACCAGATAACAATCCAAGACAGGAGGACAACTGACACAGGCCATTCCACCTACCACATGAGTCTGAGTCGTATTATATGTATGTACTATCTTGCCTTCTGGCCAGAGTGTGGGATAGGGATGTACTGCTTTGGTGCACGAGGCCCCTCTAAGGGAGCTGGACAGATAACTGAAACCCTAAGAGAAAGAATCGGCGAAAGCGGGAACCTCACACCAGGGGAGTAAAATAGTTAATAATCGCCCAAAAATGTGCTATGAGCCTAGGTTTGGGGTGTGGGAGAAGGCATCCAGACTGAAAACTGGTCGGGCGCAATTGCGTATCGGTTAAATGCCACTTAGTATGTAAACCTAGATTATCAGAGCTAAAGAGTGACTAGTTTGTCTAAGCAGACCTTGATGGTAGAAACTACGCGGGCGTAATAAAAAACATCTTGTTGGCTATATCCAACACCAATGATGCCTAAATGAAAGAATAAAGGGAGTCTTATCCGCACTAAGCGCATGGAATTAAACACTACAAAACCAAAATAAGACAACTGTATGGAGGGAATTGCTTACCTTCATACACACGATAAGCGATACAGAGTTAAAGTCTTGTTAGACTTGGAATCCAACATGTTCCTCATCATTAAGGACCTAGTTGAAGAGCTCTGCATTCCTATTATTGAACGCAACAACGCAGTTGATATCTTAGGCTTTAATGGATTGTTGGCCATATCTGGAGGGAAGTGTTATGCCCTACCTAAAAAATTGGAAATTGGAAAAAATCGACAAATTTTTGTAGTGTCATGTGAAGTGGCTAAAGCAGGTCATTATGGAATGATAATTCCTTTTGATTGGTAGCAGCATGAATACCCTGTGTCACACATAGAAGATGTAAAAAATTGGACCTTCTCCGGAAAAAGTTTTGAAAACTGTGTAGAGGATGATGCAAGAATAGCGGATATGTTCGAATATGACGAGTCGGTCGCTACGGACCCTGATGCCAGTCGTATTGGATGAATCGGAGCTAGTAAAAATACATTGGAACTTGAATCATTACCAAAGGAATACTGGCATTATAATCACTTGTTTGAAGCCCAGACGGCAGAAAAACTATCCTCAAGGTGAACCTTTGATCATGAGATCAGATTGATTCCAGGATCAACCCTCCGTTAGGGACCGATATATCCACTATCTGAAAAACAGCTTAAGACTTTACGGGAATACGTGGAGACTATGATCAAACATGAAAAGACCACGCAGAGTTAATCACTAGTAGGAGCACCCATATTATTCGTACCTAAGCCAGATGGCAGACTATGCCTAGTTGTAGATTACCGAAATCTAAACAAGATTACAATTCTCAACAAACATCCCCTTCTACTAATGTCCGAACTCCGAGATAGAGTAGCCAGTGCAAAGATCTTTACCAAGTTAGACCTTAAAGATAGTTACCACTTGATTAAAATAAAGGAAGGAGATGAATGGAAAATAGCTTTTCGTACAAGATGTGGACACCATGAATATAAGGTTATGCCTTTTGGATTGGTTAATGCTCCAGCAACATCTCAAGAGATGATGAACTAAGTACTTAAAGAATACCTTGACATCAGAGTTATGTGTTACCTTGATGATATTCTTATTCACTCAAAGAGTGAAAAAGAACACATTGAAGCAGTCAAGAAGGTTTTACAAAGTCTATCAGACTTTCAATTAGTGGTATCGCTGAAGAAATCAAGATTCCAGGCTACAGGATGGAATTCCTCAGCTATATGGTAGTGGTTGATGGAGTGTCACCGAGCACCAGCAAGGTGTAATCCATAATGTTGTGAAAAGCACCTAAGTGGGTCAGAGAAGTGCAAGTCTTTATTGGTTTCGCTAACTTCTACTGACGATTTATTAAAGGTTTCTTGGCTATTTGCAAACCTATAATCCAGACATTACAAGGAAATCGTAGGAATTTCAAAAGGGGAGTTGAGCTGGATACAGTGTTCGAAGAATTAAAATACCGATTCACCATAGCTCCCATACTCCACCACTTGTTTCGAGAAAGAGAGACAGTAGTGGAAACCGATGCTAGCGATTTCGCACTAACTTATATCCTTTCTCAAAACTTTGAGAAAAGGTTATATCCAGTAGCTTTCCATTCCAGAAAACTAAATGCAGTGGAGCGCAATTATGGGATTCATAATAAAGAGCTTTTCGCAATCCGCGAAGCATTTAAGGAATGGAGATACTACTGGATCAGATTGGAAAAACCACTTACAGCCTTTACCGACCATTGGAACCTGCAATACTTCTTCGCTTCAAAAGTCTGGAGTGGCCATCAAATTTTATGGGCTCAGAAGTTGGTAGAATACAATTTTCGCATTGTAGACTGACCAGGCATGAAGGGTGAAAAGCCTGACACGTGAAGCAGACCACTGGAGTACTGTCCTGTAGAGGGAGCTACGTAGCGTGAACACAAAATTTCAAAACCAGACCGTTTTTTAGTATCACTAGTAGCGAGGGTAGGCGATGAAGGAGAAGACGGGGATGGAGACAAGGATTTGAATTTGCAACCGCGAAGAGGTAGAAAGGAACCTGTTATTAGGGTTAAGAGATTGAGCAAAAAGGCATACTAGGGGACAAAGGACTCAAGAATGATAGCAGGGCATCACCTGTATGCCATAGAGGATAACATTGTCCCGAAATATAGACAAGGATTAATATGGGTGGGAATAGCGGTGGGGCTACCCAAAGGAACTTACTGAAGAGTTGTCCCAAGAAGTGGTCAAGCAGTGCGAAGGGGAATTCTACAGGTACAGGAGTAATCGATACCGATTATACCGGAGAACTCAAGGTTGTACTATTTCACCACAAAAATAAGGACTGCCAGATAAGAATGGGCGATTGCATAGCTCAACTGGTGGTAGAAAAAGTCAACATCTCAAATATGATAGAAGTAGGCGACCTGGAAGAGTCAGACCGAGGAACTGCGGGATTCAGAAGCACTGATATAGTGACAAGATCCTTGATCATGAAGGAACAGGAACCTAGCATCAGCTACCTACAGGTATCGGCTAAAGACAACGAACATAGGTATGATATTTCAGAAGTACTAGAAAAAGTTCTAATGTCAAAGGCTATTATACTACAGAAAGGTATGAAGCAGTTTAACCATGAATTCTTAAGCGAGATACAGGCAGCTATCAGAATGGACACAACTTGGAGGCAAGGGAGGGAAGAACTCATCAGGTTACGAGACGCCGGAAAAGATTTCCACAAGGACTGGACCATAACTGATGATCTACTATATTATAAGCAAAGACTGTTTGTACCAGATAGTCAGGAGCTATACACCAAGATCGCAGAAGGATATCAAGATGCAAAAGTTGCTGTACATTTCGGACAAGTAAACACCTAGGAAATCATTATGCGGGACTTCTACTGGAAAGGACTTGCGGAATGGGTCAACAACTAGGTTCGATCCTGCAATGAATGCCAAAATAACAAATTGCCTAGACACGCTTTGTATGGATTATTGTAACCACTGCAAATATCCTATGCAGCATGAGCGCCCATCTCAGTGGACTTCATCACGTAGCTGCCAGACTCGCAATGATGCACTCAAAGAATAGTAGTAGTTGATCAATTTACAAAGATGGCACATTTCATCCGACTACAGACCTCGGCTACGGCCAAGGATGTCGCAAACGCATTCCTGAAAGAGGTAAAGAGGCTGCACGGACTACCAACTGAAATTGTCACAGATATGGACTCCCAGCTCGCTGGAGAATTCTGGATAGCCTCTTGCAAAGCGCTGGAAATTAAGAGAAGAAAGTCAACAGCATACCACCCTCATATTGACAGACAAACAGAACGTACCACCCAAATGCTGGAAGGATACCTGCGTAGCTTTGTCAACTATAATCAGGATGATTGGTATCAGCTACTACTACTAGCTGAACATGCCTATAACAACTCCACAACCAACGCTCATGGGATGTCGCCATTCTATACGACCTACGGATTCCATTCACTAATAGAGTGGATGAAGGAGCGGGATGTTCAAAATCCAGGATCAACACTCTACGCGAACTGGATTAAGACAATTCACAAATAAGCAAGAGGGTTACTAGAAAAGACATGGAATAGAAGGTCAAAATATTATAAAGGAAAAGGTCGACAACACCTGGACTACAAGATTGGGGACAAAGTAATGTTGAATGCAAAAAACATTCCGACACGACGGAAATCAAAAAAGCTAAGTCCAAAGCTATACAGTCCTTTCAAAATTATGGAAAGACATGGATCTCGTACATTTAAGCTCCAGATATGTGATTGTGAGAACATTCACCCTGTATTCTATCTCGCACTATTGGAAGCCTATCGCGAATCAGTTCCTGACAATTGCCAGCAAGCTCCTACAAAACGAGAGGACAGTGACTGCGATCTACCATGAGAGGTTGAAAAAAGTACTAAGAAGTGAGTTTCGCGCTTACAGAAAAAGGGTACGGCGCCGCTATTAAGAGAAGTGAGAACTGTGGTACTTCATTAAATAGCAAGGGTGTTCAGAAAATAAGAACACATGGGAGCCAGCTACTGCTATGGAAAATGCAGAAGAAGTTGTGGAAAGTTTTCGTAATGAAAATCCAGCTATGCCAGGAAGGGCAGAAGTAAGATAGTGAGGAAAAGGTTTTCTTGCTGTGGCCAAGTAAATACAGGAGGTTTTTTACACAGACCACACTGAGTCTTAAAATGTATTTATAAGAAATTATAAAAGTTATAAAGGCATTCGAGGCAAACCCTGGTCGGAGGGAGTTCATGTTAAGCATATGGAAATCTGAGGCATATACACAGACCCATGGTAGGGTAACTGCGCACAGACCTGCGATTTTCCGGAGTGTCAATCCCTCCCTCCTGCCCCGTTATGCTGCTTGCACGTCATTAGCGAGATTTCGCGAGTTGCATCCCATAACTAAAAAGTCACATCAATGAAGCCCACTTCATAATAACAAGTACATTGCCGCCGTCCATCTCACTGCATGCTGTTCACAGGACATACGGGAGGGGACCTTTGGCGACATCTGAGAAGTGAAAGAGAGGAGGTCTGTCACCGGTGCATTAAGATAGTAGGCTTCAAAGTAAGGCTTACTAAACTATGCGCCGAACATGATGGGACGATTTCGGCAAAATACTCCAAGAGGATGTCACAGTAGTAGAGGCTACTAGGGGCATACTGAATCTACCCACACCCTTCAGAGATTAGTTGTAGGTTGGTTGGTCCTAGTAATAGGACCCCTCTACAGAGGCAGGCAGACCAAGGGAAAGCACGTTCAGAAATGAAGTCCGAGATAAGTGGGAGATCCTTAAGACGTCCGAACTCATTGTGCTCGGACTTGCAATTGGCACTAGGTGGCCCAGCATGAACTTGATCACTTCATGACTGAAGAGACTACTGGAATGATAGTCAACAAGACTAGAGTAATATCATAGTCTATGTGGACAACTAAGTTGGAGGCCACTGTTTGGTATAACAAATAGCGCAGTCATCTCAACAGAGGAATACTATTCTCTAACAGTGGAAGGGTGTCATGAGTTTCAGGGTCAAATGGTGCTCGCACTTATGATATTCACGGCGTTTGCGTATTAAAATGTGAGTGGTACCTCGGAGGCATAGTAGTTAGAAGTAGTATGCGAACACTCTGGCCCGAGATATAAATATCGGAGTGCCTCCCGAGCTTTACAGATATCATCAAGCAATAGAGAAGATATCTTATCAATACAAAATTGTTTACCTCATAAATCTTTACTTTATCTATTTTATTGAGACGCGCCTTCCTCGACAGATTCTGTGAACCAAGGTTTTTGGCCTACCTCCATCAATTATACTAGAGATTGGCGGCCGCCTAACACATTAGCAGGAGATAAAATACTAGAACAAATCGTTAACAGTTACGATGCCTAAGGGGTATCAGATCTCAACAATGGGTAGACAATACTTCTCTCTTCGTTTCTTGACAACAGCTCTTAGGCCTATGCCTACAAGATGCTGGGTGTGACTCTCGTATCTATGATCCTTATCACCTGTTGTACTCTTTCCCCAACTCTCCTCTAGTAGTAGCGTCCTTGTCTTGTATAGGTAATTCGTAAAAAGTGTAAAGGGATTCGTATTCATGAAAGCGTAAATTAATAAGTAAGGAAACAACTTAGAACGAAGCATGTAGAGCCTATCTGTGCAGTGTTTGTTCCTTTTTTTCTTCCTCTTTTTTTTTTATCATCATGTATTCATTGTTATTTAGAGTTCAAGAATGTGCATGCAGTGCTGGCCATGGTATAAACAATCCGCATTCCTTCCTCCACCTGGCCCGACAGTACCTCTAAGACCCATTGGTGAGGGACTAACCGCACATCGCGCCCTAAAGAAAAACCCATCCCTACCTCACAAGCGAACTCAGAGAATAGGAGAAGCCTAACTAATGGCAAGCAGGAAAACGTAAGAAGGTAACCGTGCGGAACATTGTGGAGAAAACAAAACAAATGAAAAACTTGCAAAGCAGACCCCACAACAACCTGAGCCAGATATACTCGCTGGCCACAAAAAACTATACAAGTCATCCCAGAATGTGACTCAACTAAGAAAAGGGGCCACCTGTGGGGAGCGTAGAAAGAGGGTAGAGAAGTAGAATGCTAGCCAAGAGTGGGTTTAGCAGTAGGGTGCAAGCAAATGCAACAGCTGGAACAGGACAGGAACTGAACTTGACTATGTCAACTCTCAGTAATAATGTTCGTGTCTTACCACGCGGTCCTTAGTGGCATAACGGCAGTAATTTTTCTGCGTATCGTATGTAGTCTCTTGTTCTCCAAGAAAAGGTGTTACTTAGTGGATGGGATACTACTGCTTAAGCTGACCATGGGGAGGGGCGAGATCGACCCATGGGCATGTTTGACGAGTTCTTGCGTACTGCAAACTGTGTTCCTAGCCATCTGAAGACTAGGAATTGAGCAGTCGCTGACCGTGAGGTGGGGCTGCACTAAGCGAGAAAAGGGGTGACAACCGGTAGCACGAGAGGCATACCTGCACCCTGAGGAAGGAATGCCCTGACGCTTAGAAAAGTACAAGAGGGCAGTGAGGAGAGGATGGAGATGGCCGTCACTCCTAGGTTGAAGCCATTGTGGGAGGAAAGAGGGGGTGGATGGTTTGTAAAGACCAAGTGTTAAGGGTTGATTTCAAGTGCGAGGAAAATAGAGGAGTTGGCGGATGACCTATCTATGAGGTCTTTGTTTCCGTTTGTTTTTTTTTCTCTTTTTAATTTTTTTCTTTTATCATCTTGTATTTGTTGTTATTTAGGGTATAAGAATGTGCATACAGCGCAAGCTATGGCATTAACAATCCCCGTTCCTCCTCCCCGCAGGCCTGATCATATCTCCAAGATCCTCTGGTGCGGGCCTAACCACACATCTCACTCCAAAGAAAAGCCACTACCTAATCTGCCAGCTAACTCAGAGGACAGGAGAAATCTAACTAAGAAACAAGCAGGAAATCATAGGAAGGTAACCATACAGGTTATCATAGAAAAAAAAAAGAGGAAAACATCGAAGCAAGAATCCCTCCTCAACATTGTCAGATAGATGCGCTGGCAGCAGAAACCATGGAGGTTATCCTGGAATCCGAAGAAACTGAGATATGGGACTGCTTGTAGGCACAGCCAGAGAGGGTAGAGCAGTAGGGTGCAAGCTAAGGAAGGGTGTAGCAGTAGGGTGCAAGCTGATCCAACGGCCGGGATGGGGCAGCAACGGAATGTGACTATGTCGACTCCGGGTAATCATGTTCTTGTCTTGCTCGGTGGTCCCGGGCAGTAGGAGGCAAGCAATTTTGCTTCATCTCTCATGTAGTCCCTTGCTCTCAGAGAGATAGAGTCACTTAGGAGATGGAATACCACTACTTAAGCAAACTGTGGGGAGGTGCAAGATCAACGCGTGGACCTGTTGAAGAGCTTTCGTGTACTGCAAATGGTGTTCCCAGTTGTCTGAAGTATGGGACGGGAATGGTCACCGACCGTGAGGAGGGGCCTCGCTAAGCGAGGAAAGGGGCAAGAACGGGCAGCATGAAAGGCATACCAGAACCCAGATGGAGAAAAGCCTTGATGCGTAAAAAGCAGAAGAGGACATTGAGAGGTGGAGGTAGGTGGCTGTCACTCCCAGGCCGCGGCCATCGTTTGAGGATTTTTTTCTTTTCTTTTTTTTATATCATATATTACTTGATTAGGATACAAGAATGTGCATGCAGCGTAAGCTATGGCAAAAAGAAAACCCTTAATTTCAAACATCCCTCCCTCCGCCAGGTAAAAGCCGTCCGTCCCAAGCCCCTCTGGTATGGAGCTAACCGCACATCTCACCCCCAGCGAGGCCCATCCCTACCTCGCAAGCGAACTCGGAGAATAAGAGAAGCCTAACTAAAAACAAGCAGGAAACAACAGGAAAAACCCCACGGGAAATCTCGGCCCAAGGCATAAAAGAAACCAATTAATATTCCAAAATGCACCCCCTATAGGGATGACTAGCCAAAAGATGGAAACTGGGTCGGTAACGCCTCACTCGGGATGGGCTTTCAAGGAGGTATGGAGGTAGGTGTCGGCCTTGTCACCTAGAGGAAGGGTTGTTGAGCAGAAGCGGCAGCGCCACCTTCAAGCCCTGACGAGAGGTAGCAGTAAGGTGCCAGCTAGAGTTGGGTTGTTGCCGGAGAAACCCCAGCAAAATGGGAGTAGCAGTAGGGTGCCAGCCAGGGTAGCAGTAAGATGCCAGCTTAGGTGGGGGTGCGGGTGCAAAGCCCGGGAAGAGGGAAGACAGCAGTAAGATGCAAGCTGTCTGGTAGCAGTAGGGTGCCAGCCAATGTGTGGTGTAGCAGTAGGGTGCCAGCCGATCGCAACCGTGGGGAGTGCAGGAGGAAGGCATTCGACCCTAAACGACAAAAAGGCTGTCGGTATCGTGTTCGTGTTCTTTTAGGCGGCCTCCAGCAGGCCCCAAACAAAGCCAGCTGTTTTACCACGTCTCTCATGTAGTCCCTTGTTCTCAGAGAGATAGTATCACTATAGTGGATGGGATACCACCAGCTGAAGCGATGAGTGAGGAAGGAGGGTGGCGAAATCGACTGTAGCCGGTTGAGGAAACCTGACACAACTCCCCCAGTTTCTTTAGGAGGAGGGATACAGGAATCCATCGTAATCGCGTACCGCAAACCGTATTCCCAGCCTTCTGCTAAGATGAAGAAAGGGTTGTAGCCGACCGTGCTGATGCTAAGCGAAGCTAGAGCAAAAGCGGGGTAAAGAGGTATCTGGACATCGTGAGATGCCAGAGGGGAGGATAGAGTATCCCAGGGGGTTAGACCCGCAGGGAAAGGGATGGGGAGACAAGCTTGAAGTGTAAAAGGATGGATGGAGATAGCCTACACCCCCCCCAAGGGGAGGGTGCAAACCGAAAAGTGGTGATAGTTCGGTGTGGTGTAGAGTCTATCCCAAATAGGAAATAAATTTCAATCACCGGAGGTGTAGCGGAGACGGAGGATGGCCATCGTGTGAGGATTATTATTATTATTATATCTCATTACGCTTATGGAGCCGCACCGGCTATGAAGCTAACTAACATACATTAGTCTTTACACGATGCAAGGGTGCCAGTCTGATATCCCATCTCCTATAGAAAGGTAGCAACGTTCATTTGGGCCAGCTCATGAGCCATAATGACAAAAAGAAATCCTCCAAGCTGCCAAATGCCTAAGAAGTAAAGGAAATAAAAGTACTCAAACCGAAGCGGCCCTGTTCCTCCTATCAGTTGCTGCCTAGTGTGCGTGAAGGTAAGTAGGACACTCCTTGGAGGTGGCAAAGTGAGTGTTGCCACAATTGAGGCAGAGGATGGTAGTGTGTAGGCACGGCGTGCCTTTGGTAGGGCAGTCAGATCTGCCGCAAGTGTGGAGGTGGGCAGGATCCTCCTCGGAGCAGATAGCACAGCGTGGGGTTTTGGTGCACTAAGAGGGGTGATGGCCGAATTCCAAGCATCTGGAGCATTGGGTGTCAGGACCAAATCCTGTGAGGAGAGTGGGGGGGTGGATGGTTTGTGAAGTTTAAGCGTGGAGGGTTGATTTCAAGTGTGAGGAAAACAGAGAAGGTGGAGGATGGCCTATCTATTCGGTCTTTTTTCTTCCTTTTTTTTTCTTTTTCTTCTTTATCATCCTGTATTTGTAGTTATTTAGGGTAAAAGAACTTGTATGTAGCGCTAGCTACCACACAAACAATCCCCATTCCTCCCTCTGCCTGGCATGATCATATCCTCAAGACCCTCGAATATGGGCCTAACCGTAGATCCTGCCCTAAAGAAAAACCCATCCCTACCTCACAAGCGAACTCAGAGAATAGGAGAAGCCTAACTAAGAACAAGCAGGAAAACATAAGTAGGTAACCACTTGGAACATCACTGAGACAAAACAAAATAAAAAGTCACAAAGTAAATGACATGACAATCTAAACGAGATATACATGCTGGTAGCAGGAAACCCGTGGAAGATATCCCGAAACGTGATGCAATGGAGAAAAGTGGACTGCCTGTGGGGGGCGAATAAAGAGGGTGGAGCAGTAGGATATCAGCTGAGGTTGGGTGTAGCAGCAGGGTACAAGCCAATCCAACTGCTGGAATGGAGTGGAAACTGAGCGCGACCGTGTCAACGCTCGATACTTCTGTTTGAGTCTTTCCAGGCGGTCCACACTCACCGAAGGCAAGTGATCTTACTGCGCCTCCCATGTAGTCCCTTATTCTGTAAGAGCTAGCATCGCTAACTGCGTAGGATACGATCGCTTAACCCGAATGCAGAGAAGTGCGAGATGGACCCATGGGCCTGTTGAAGACTTCTCGCGTACAGCAAACCTTGTTCACAGACATCTGAGGGATGGGAAGACAGTAGTCACTGACCGTAAGGAGACGCCTTGCTAAGTAAGAAAATGGGTGAGAATGGGTAGCGCGAGAGGCATACCGGCACCCAGAGAAAGGAAAGCTCTGACGCTTAGAAAAGCAGAAGAGGACAGTGAAGGGAGAACGGAGATGGCCATCACTACTAGGTCGAAGCCAGCATGGGAGGAGAGGGGAGGTGGATGGTTCATAGAGTCCAAGCATTGTGGGTAGATTTCAAGCACATGGAAAATAGAGGAGATGGAGTATGGCCTATCAATGCGGCCTTTTTTGCTTTTTTCTTTTTTTTTTTATGATCAATTTTATTTTGCATTTAAAGGCACACTATTCGCATGCAGCGCAAGCTATAGCAGATACTCTAACCTCTACTCCTATGCCAGCCCTCAAGCAGCAAGAAGAAAACCCATTAAGAAAGCCCGAGCAGAACAGTGCACTGGCAGACAGGACCGCAATGCACCTAGAACAAGACACACAATGAACATACCTTACGCAGTCTAAAAAACTCCCCTGCTCAGCGAACTTGTAGTATACATAAACGGTAAAGAATGTAAAAAGAAAGCCACCAAGCCCATAAGAATAAAAGAAACCCTGTACCCCAATAGTAGCCCAAACTGGTAGCGAGAACCACCCTGACAACCTAAACCCCAACCATACAGCTAAAGCCCCATGCGACCTGCGACAATAAAATGTCTGCGGCTAAAGGTATATAGCGGGCAAAGGTGATAGGAGACCGAATGGAAAAGTCAAAGCAGAAGGAAAAAGGACCAGTGGCAAGGTACAGTGACTAATGTAATCCAGACCGGGAAGCCCAGCTGAGACACCTAGGGGTCACCGAAGGAAGACGTTGTAGCAATAGGGTGCAAGGTGAGGGAGGGTATAGCAGTAGGGCACATGCCAATCTAACGACGGGGATTGGGCAGCAACCGAATGCGAACGTGTTGAGTCTCAGTAATCATATTATTGTCATGCTTGGTGGTCCCCAGAGGCAGAAGGCCAGCGATCTTACCGTATTCCTCATGTAGTCCCTTGCTCTCTGAGAGATAATGTCAGTTAGTAGATGGGATACCACCCCTTAAGCCAACCGTGGAGAGGTGCAAGATTGACCTGGGGACTTGTTGAGAGTTCCTGCATACCACAAACCATGTTCCTAGCCGTCTGAAGCATGGGAGGTGAATTGTCACCGACCATGAGGAGGGGCCACACTAAGTGAGGAAAGTGGTGGAACAAGCGGTGCCCAAGGCATACCAGAATCCTGAGAGAGGAAAGCCTCGATGTGCAAGAAAAGGCCCAAGTGGACAGTGAGGGGAGGAGATAGGTGTCTATCACTCTTAGGCGGAAGCCATCGTGAGAGGAGAGGGGGGGCGGATGGTTTGTGAAGTCCAAGCATTGAGGGTGGATTTCAAGTGCGAGGAAAATAGAGGAGGCAGAGGATCCCTATCTACTCGGTCTTTCTTTTATTTTTTACTATTTTTTTATTTTTCTCTTCATGTATTTGTTGTTATTTAGGGTACAAGAACTTCCATGCAGCCCTAGCTATGGCATAAACAATCCCCATTCCTCCTTCCGCCCAGCCTGACCGTATCTCCAAGACCCTCTGGTACAGGCCTAACCAGATATCTCGCCCAAAAGAAAAACCCGCTCCTACCTCACAAGAGAACCTAGAGAATTGGAGAAGCCTAACTAAGAACAAGCAGGAAAATATAGGCAGGTAACCACCTGAAAGATCAAAAAAACAAACAAACGGAAAAAACGCAAAGCAGATCCCAAAACAACCAGGCTAGGTATAAGCGCTGGCAACAGAAAGCGTAGAAGTTATCCAAGAACACGACCCGATTGAGAAAGTGGGCCACCTGTGGGGGAGGGCAAAAGAGTGTGGAGCAGTAGGGTGCAAGCTGAGGCTGGGTGTAGCAATAGGGTGCAAGCTGAGGCTCGGTATAGCAGTAGAGTGCAAGCCAATATAACTGCCGGAAAAGGTCAGCAACTGAACGCGACTGTGTCGACTCTCAGTAATCGTGTGCATGTCCTGCCCTACGGTGCCTAGTCCAGCAGGCAAGTAATCTTACTGTGTCTCTCATGCGGTCTCTTGTTCTCCCAGAGATAGCGTCACATAGTGGATGGGATACCACAGCTTAAGCAAATCGTGGGGAGTTGCCTGATAGACCCATGGGCCTGTTGAAGATTTCACGAGTAGTGCAAACCCTTTTTCTAGCTGTCTGTAGCATAGAAAGCGAGCGGTAACTGACCTAATGCGGGGGCCTCACCCTGTGAGAAAAGGGGAGAGAATGGGCAGCGCGAAAGGCATATTGCAACCCAGAGTGAGAAAAGCCTCAATGCGTAAAAAGCACAAGAAGACAGGGAGTGGAGGAGGTAGATGGCCATTACTCCTGGGCTGAAGCTATCGTATGAGGAGAGAGTGGGGGTGGATGGTTCGTGAAGTCCTAGTGTTGAGGGTTGATTTCAAGTGTGTGGAAAATAGAGGAGACGGAGGAATATAGAAAAGACGGAGGATGCCCTATCTACTCGCTCTTTTTTTTTCTTTTTTCCTGATTTTCTTTTTTTATCATCAGCTATTCATTCTTTTATAGTACATGAACTTGCATGCAGTGCTAGCTATAGCATAAACAAAACTCCAATCTCAAAACTCGTAACTACAAAGGAAACAATTCTCACCAAAATGTGAAATCCTCCAAACAGTGTCCGACAGCCGACACACGATCCCGCTGAACTAAAGCAAGCAAATATAAAAATCATAACAGTAAATAAAACCAAACAAGAAAAAAAAGAAAGGAGAAACATTTCCCAAATGGCACAAGTCTAACAGCGGGCCTCAGGACTCAAGGCTTGAAGCCATGGATCGGAAGCTCCGGAGTGGTGAGAGAGGGCGCGGACTGCAGGTCCCAGCATGCTGGTAGCATGCCCGGGGGAAAACCGGTGGCTGTTATATTTAGGTACCTGCCAAAGAGCGGAGGGCATCTGTATTAGTTCATAGTGAGCTGTCCTTGCCGACTTCCATGAGCCCACAGCGGTGGCGCTCAACAGGTACCTTGCAGGACTCGCAGTATAGGATAGCGTAAATGAAGTCATCCTCCTCATCCTCCTCACAGAAAGGACAGAGGGGGGAGGGGTTGTCAGTGAACTAGGAGGGGTGGGCGGTGAGACAGCTCTTGCCCGAGTGCATTTAGTGGATCCTGCTGGCAATGAATCCCCCAAGGCCCATAAACAGATGGAGCATAAGGGTCAGGGCGTAGGGGTAAAGGGGTGAGGGGGGGAACTGGGTAGCCTAATCCTTAGCAAGCTTGGCTGTTACACATACCTTGATTGATCGATAGGAAAGGACACCTTCTTTTATGTGGAGTTGGTTTGGTAGAAGGAGGTCGGTCATGGCCACTGGGATGGGACCTAGAGTGTGGATGAATGGGAAAGTATGGGGCGCAATCGCCTCTAGGGGTAGGTGTTTCATTATAGGGGGACAGGGGAGGTGGGTCTTCCAAAGAAGAGGAGGGTAGACTGATGTCAGGCTGCTGGTAAAGTGACGGTGGTCCACCAAGGCCGGAAACGGGGAGGCGGTTGAAAAGAGAGGGTGGAGTCTCACAGTTGCTGGGTTGGCCTCTGGAGGGAGGCACACAAGTCTGACAGCTGCCAGCTTCTGTCGGTGGAGGATCAATAGTCGGAGGGGGGGGAGAGGCGACTCATACACCAGGATGCCAACCGAGGTTGCAGAGAAGAAATTTGTTACCCCCCTCTGGACAGTTCTCCAAAAGAGAAACATCTGACCCAGGAGGGTGAGGGTTGGTGAGAAGAGGTCTACTCTGTAGAGGAGGATCAGGGAGATGAGGCAGGATGCTAGACAGTGGCAGAGAAAGGGGAAGAGGCTGTTGCTGGATCAGGAGAGTCTTTGAATCATCGTGAAGGCCCTTTGGGCCAGGGCGAGGCTTCTTGTAAAGTGTGATCTGGTGCCTTTAGAGTACGAGGTCATCATGGGCATGAACTAGTAGCCAAGCCACAGGATCAGTTTGGAAGGGTGAAAGAGGAGGCGCTCTAGCAGGACCAGGATCGGGTGTGGGTGGGACCTTTTGTGCGGAAGTCATCCAGTGCATGAGCTCGTTCTTGGGAATTGTGAAAGATACAACCTGCTTCATTGCCCTTACTTGGAGTGATCTGGTAATACCTTTGAGTCTCAGGACATTCCTAGGACAGGAATTGGAGGCAACTATGACCGCGAAGTCAGCCACATATGAGAGGATGAGGCCCCGAGGGATCGGAAAGTGAAGTTTTGAAATGTAGATTATGAACAGGAGTTGTGAGATCTGGGATCCCTGTGGGGTGCTGACTGAAACTGGAGAGAAGATCTGGGGAGCCCCCAAGAAAACCAGCGGGCGAGAGCGTCTGCGGAGAAAGGACCTAATTCATGAGACCATATAGGGGTTGACTGCCTTGGTGGCGAGCATTTCACAAAGTGAGGTGTCTGAGAGGTTGTTGAAGCCCTCCGTAATATCGAGGAAGGCAGTTGAGACCTTGAGTTTGGGGCGCATGAAAAGCTGGACCTCATGGGACAGAGTGGCCACCGCATCAAAGGTGCTCAAACCCGGAAGGGAACCAGTTTGGTAAGGGGATAGGATGTTCAAGAAGGAGGTGAGTGCAGTGAGGCGGGTTGCCATAATTCCTTCGACAATCTTAGAGACAGTCTTCGGGAGGATGATAATCCAGAACGAGGGTGGTGTTTCATCGGAGGGCTTACCTGGCTTGTTCAGCACAATGCCATTGGCCCTTTTCACAGAGGGGGAATAGTGCCCATACAGAACCAGTGGGCCGAGGAGGGACATGAGCATGCTGGGATTTACAGAGTGTGCCTTTTTCCAGATCGAGTACGGTATCTGGTTAGGACCAGGAGCGGAGGAAGAGTAATGGTTTCTGAGGGCAACAGTGATTTCCTCTGCCAAGAGCGTGAGAATATCCCTAAACTCCTGCAGGATGGCTCTGGGTCTCAATGATCGTCTTTCAGGAAAGAAATGCGAGAGGAGCACTTTCTTGATTAGTGTGGGACTGTCAGCCCTAGGTATCTGAGGGAACCTGTCTGGAGGTCTACCGTAGGCATAGCGCTTTGCAGTCCAGAGTGTTTAAGGGGTAGCCATTTTCAGGAAATTGTTCTAGTATTTGTTTTTAGCCTTTTTTATGGCCTTGAAGTATAGAAGCTGCGCCTTCTTGCATTGCTGCTTTGATAAGGGGAGAGGATCCCTCTGTGCTGCACGGACTGTAGAATGGAATGCAGACCACTATGCCATAAGATTGGGGGATCACCATGGTTTGGACCTGTTGGAGTGCCTCTAAGCTAGCATGTGAAATCTAAGCATGGCTTTCAGCCTGTTAAGGACTGTGTTGAACCAGGTGGAAAATGTGTGAGATGTCAGAAGAGGCGGAGGGGGGTTGAACATCAGGGCCTTAATCTCTTGCTCAAGAGAGGGCTAGTCAGATTTTGTGCATGCGGGCACCGGAGAGGGGGGACATGCCAGGTGTTTTGAAAAGGCAATCAGGATTAGTACGCGGTAAGATCCAGTTGGGGGAAGGAGCATGTCCCAGGATCGAAAGTTGGGGGACTGCGGGACGCTGGCAAAGGCTAAATCTATCACAGAGGGACACATGTTGGGGTCACAAGAGAAGTAGGTCAGGGAGCCAGGAGAGTTCAGTAGGCAGAAACTATCCTGTCTACCCCTTTCAAAGAAGTAGGTGGAGGTGGCAAGGTCCGAGGTCGAGAAGAAGGGGCCTGGGTCGCGTAAGGAGTGGTGAATATTAAAATCTCCAATGACTAGCATGGGCATAGCTGTGTGGGGGAATGCAACCTTTCGGCGACATAGTCAGGCAGAAGGGAGAGCTGTCCCAAGTGCTGTAGAGATTTACAATCCAGAATTGGGTGACAAAGGAATCAAAAAAGCCAACAGACGAGTAAAAGTCAACTACCATCCAGTCCATCGCCTCGGAGAAGACCGGGAAGACTGAGAACTGTTGAGTGATGGAGAGATGTAGATAGCAGGCCACTCCCGGCTTGCTACCATTGCGGCAGGGGGGTAAAAGAGCTTTGAAGCCAGCAAATGAAGGAGGTCTGTTCCTATACAGTGGGGGGTGTTGCAGAGCAACTAGGGTAGGGTGAAAAACCAGAAGTGAAAAGAAGTTAAAAAGGAAAAGAAACACATCCCAGCTTCCTAGAGAGTTGTGTCGCAGAACAGATATTGGTTTATGGGAGTCTGCCTCTAGGGCGGAACTTGTATGGGAGGTATGACTAGCCATTACACGCCTTCTGGTATCTCAGGCTGTGGGAACGGAGTGGGAGATTCCTGCCATAAGGGATTCGGCGGCGCACCTCCCTGGGGTTTTAGGGCTGAGATGGGGGGACGTCTCTGGGAGGCATCACTACGCCTGTCCTATCTACTCGGCCCTTTTTTCTTTTTTTATCTTCAATTTCATTCTTTGTTTTGAAGGTACACCATCTAAATGCAGCGCAAGCTATAGCAGACACACTAACCTCCCTCCCTACGCCAGGCCCCAAGAAGCCAGAAGAGAAACCGTCAACGAGGCCTGAATAGAAACTCGCACTGGTAGACGGGACCAAAAGCCCAGGAACATAACACCCCGCGAACCAATACCGCGTAGTCGAAAAAACTCCCCCACCCCACAAACCCGTAGCATACAAAAGCGGCAAAGACTGTAAAAGAAAGCCAGCAAGCTCACCAAGATAAAAGAAACCCCACACCCCGACAGTAGCCCAAACCCATAGCGAGAACCCCTCCAGACAACCTTAACCCCAATAATAAAGCCGAACCTGTAGGTCACCTATGACAATAAACTGGTATGACTAAAGAGTAATACCTGGGAAAGGTAGTGGAAGACTGAAGGGAAAAGTCCAAGTGGAAGCAAGAAGGACCAATGGTAAGGCACAGAGACCAATGCTATCCAGACCAGGAAGCCTGCCGGAGATATCCAGAGGGTGCCAAGGTGAGGTGGTGTAGCAGTAGGGGGCAAGCCAAGCGAGGATATAGTGGTAGGATACAAGCCGATCTAAGCATCAGGTCATGAAAGATACCGAACGCGACCATCTCAACTCTCAGAAATCATGTATGTGTCTTTCTCGGCAGTCCCCGGAGGCAGAATGCAAGTGATCTTACTGCATCTCTCATGTAGTCTCTTGTTCTCAGAGAGGTAGCGTCACTTAGTAGATAGGATACTACCGCTTAAGCCAAATGTCAGGGGGAGCAAGATCCACCGGTGGGCCCGTTGAACAGTTCTCGTGTAAGGCAAACAGTGTTCCCAGCCGTCTGAAGCATGGAAAGCGAGCGGTCACCCACTGTGTGGAGGGGCCTCACTAAGCGAGAAAAGGGGAGGGACTGAGCAGTGCGAAAGGCATACCGGAACCCAGAAGGAGGAAAGCCTTGACATGTATAAAAGCAATAGAGGACAGTGAGGGGATGTGGATGGCCGTCACTCCAAGGCTGAAGCAATCGTGGGAAGATAGGAGGGGGGTGGATTGTTCACAATGTTCAAGCGTTAAGGGTTGATTCCAAGTGTGAGAAAAATAGAGGAGACGGAGGATGCCCTATCTACACGGTCTGTTTTTTCTGTTTTTTCTTTTTTTTTTATCGTCATGTATTCATTGTTTATGGTACAAGAACATGTATGCAGTGCTAGCTATGGTATGAGCAAAACATCCATCTCAAAACTCGCAATCACAAAAGGAACAAAACGCGTGAAAATAAAATCCTGCAAGCTGTGTCTGATAGCCGATACAAAATCCCACGGAACTAGAGTAAGCAAGTATGAAAATCATAACAAAAAATAAATCCAACCAAAACAAGGAAAAACATTGTCAGGAAGGAGTAAAACTAACTGCGGTTGTGATAATTTAGTGCCTAAAACCGTGGATCAGGAGCTCCGTGCAGCGGGCGGAGGGCCTAGGCGGTGGGTCCCAGCATGCAGGCGGCATGCCAGGGGGGAAGCCTGTGGCTGTCACGTTGAGGTACCATGCCCGAGAGTGGGGGGCTTCTATGTTGGTCCAGAGTAAACGGTTTCTGCAAATATCTATGAGTACTGTGAGGTGGCTCTCACAAGGCTTCTTGTGGGACTCGCAGTATAGGATAGCAGGAGCGAAATCCTCTGCATCCTCCTCGCAGTGGAGATAGACGCAAGAGGTGTCTACAGTGAACCAGGAGGGGCGGGCAGCGAGGTAGCTCTTGCCCAAGTGTATTTGGTGGATCCTGCCGGCGATGAACCTCCCAAGACCTATAAACAGGTGGGGCGAGAGTTTGGTGGTGTATTGATAGCCAGGTGGGGGGGGGAACTGGCTAGCCCAATTCTTGGCAAGGGTAGCTTTTATACCTGCCTTGATTGACTGGTAGGATGGGATCCCCTCCTTCACCTGGAGCTGGTCAGGTGGAAGGAGGATGGCCAAGACTACTGGAACAGGGCCTGAGGTGTTGATAAAGGGTAGGGTGCGGTACGCTATCGTGTCCAAGGGTAGGTGTTTTCTTATAGGAGGGCATAGAAGGGGGGACTTTCATAGGAGAGGCCTGTAGACAGAGGTCAGGCCCTTGGTGAAGTGATGATGGTCCTCCAAGGCCCTAAAGGGGGAGGACGTGGGAAAGGAACAGTGGAGCCTTGTAGTTACCTGGTTGGTCTCTGGAGGGAGGTACACAAGACAGACAGTAGCCAGTCTCTGTCGGTGGAGGATCAATAGTGGTAGGGGAGGGAGAGCTGATTTGTATGCCAGGATGCCAACTGCGGTTGAAGAGAAGCAATTTGTGACCCATCTCTGGACAGTTCTCCAAAAGACAGACATCCCATCCAGGAGGGTGAGGATCGGTAAGAAGAGGTACGCCCTAGAGAGGAGGATTGAGGACATAAGGGAGGATGCCAGGCAGTGGCAGAGGAAAGGGAGGAGGCCTTTACCGGGTCTGGAGAGTCTCTGAATGGTTGCGAGGGCTCCTTGTGCCACGGCAAGTGTTCTTCTGAAGTGTGAGGTGTCGCCTTTAGAGCACGAGGTGGTTGAGGCCTTGACTCAATAGCCAAGCCAACGGATAAGTCTGGAGGGGTGAAAGAACAGGCCATCCATCAAGACGGGGATTGTGGGTGGTGGGACCTTTTACGCTGGAGTCTTGCAGCACATGAGTTCTGTCTTTGGGATCGAGAAGGACACCCAATCTTCCCGCCTTTGCCTGGAGAGTCCTGGTTATGGCTTGCAGCCTCTGCACATTTCTTTGATATGAACCAGAGGTGATGGTGACTGCGAAGCCGTCCACATAGGAGAAGATGAGGCCCTGATGGACTGGGAAATGAAGGGATGAAACATATATAACAAACAGGAGTGGCGAAATTGGGAATCCCTATCGGGTTCCGACTGAAACTGGGGAGAAGACTTGAGGGGCCCCCTGGAAGACCAGGCGGCACGAGAGCCTGCGGAGGAAAGACCTAATCCACAAGATCATGTAGGGGTTGACTGCCTAGGTGGCAAGTCTGTCGCAAAGTAAGGAAGTCGAGACATTGTCGAAACCACCCTTTATGTCAAGGAAGAGGGTCAAGACCTTAGCTTGGGTCACAGAAAAAGCTGCACCTAATGGGAAAAGGTCGCCGCTGTGTCGAAGGTACTCAAACCTTGAAGGGATCGAGTCTGGTGGGGGGACAAGAGGCCCAGAAAGTGAGCTAGTGCAGAGAGAGGGGTCCCCATAACCGCTGGAGAATCTTAGAGACTGTTTCTATGAGGACGATGATTCGGAATGAGGCTGGTGTGTCGTAGGAGGATTTCCCTGGCTTGGCCAACACGATGCCATTGGCCTTCTTCAGCGAAGGGGGATAGTGTCTGTACCTAACAAGTGGGCTGAGAAGGGACGTCAGGCTATTGGGGTTCACAGAGTGTGCTTTTTTCCAAATCGAGTAAGGTATCTGGTCGCGGCGAGGGGCAGAGGATGAAAAGGAGTGGCGGAGGGCAATAGTTATCTCCTGTGCCAATAGCACGGGAACGTCTTTGGACTCCCGAAGGATGGCTGGCGGGTTCGAGGACTGCTTCTCAGGGAAGAAGTGTGAAAGGAGTACTTTGTTGATTGCTGTGGGGTTGTCAGCGCAAGATATTTAGGGGAACCTATCTGAAGGTCTGCTGAAGGCATAGCACTTTCCAGTCTAAAGTGTTTGGGCGGTAGCCGTCTTTAGGAAACTATTCCAGTATGGGCTCTTGGCCTTCTTTATGGCCTTAAAGTATAGAAGCCGTGCTTGCTTGCACTGACACTTTGATGTGGGGAGAGGATCACGCCATGCCGTCCGGACCGTTGAGTGGAAAGCGGACCTTTGGGCCGTAAGGTTGAGGGATCCATCATGGTTTGTATCTGCTAGAGCCCTTCTTGTCCAGGGTGTGGAGCCAGAGGACTACTCTCAGCCTGCCGAGGGCCATGTCGAACCAGGGGGAGAATATCTGGAGTGTAGGAAGAGGCGGAGGGTGGGTCAAATCTCATTGCTTTAATTTCTTCCGCAAGGGAAGGCCAGTTAGTCTTCATCCAAGCGGGGGCCCCAGCAGGCGGGCGAGCCAGAGGTTGTGAAAGGGTGATAAGCATTGGGAAACGGTCAGATCCTGGCAGGACGAGGGGCATATCCCACGATCGGAAGTTGGAGGACAATGGAGCATTAGCAAAGGCTAAGTCTGACACTGTGGGACGCAAATTGGGGTTGAAGGAGAAGTAGGTAAGTATGCCAAGGGCATTCAGGAGAGAGAAGCCTTCCTGTGCGGCCTTCTCAAAAAAAGGTGTAGAGGCTTCAAGGTCCGCGATGGAGAAAAGGCCACCCAGGTCCAGGGAGGTGTAGTGTATGTTGAAGTCCCCAATGACCAGTGTGGGGGTACCGGAGTGGGGGAAAGCAACCTCTAGTGAGTTGGTTCGACGAAAGGGGGAGCCGTCCCATGTGCAATAGAGGTTCGCAACCTAGAATTTGGTAACAAAATAATCAAAGAAACCAACGGATGAGTGAAAGTCAACCTCCATCCAGTCCTTTGCCTTGAAAAAGACAGGCAGGACGAAGAACTGTTGAGTGGAAGGAAGATGTGGGTAGTAGGCCACTCTTGGCTTGCCACTATTGGGGTAGGGGGGCAAAAAAGCCTGGAAGCCGGCAAATGACAGAGGTCTATTTCTGTACAGGGAGGGGTCTTGAAGGGCAGCAAGGGCAGAGGGGAAATTCAAAAGAGAAAATGAATGCAAAAGGGAAAGAAACACATCCCAGCTTTACAAGAAGTAGTGTTGAAGAATGGATATTGGATTATGGGAGCCCGCCTGCAGCGTGAAACCCACAGGGGAGGTGTGACTAACCATTACACATCTTCTGGCGTCTCAGGCTGGGGGAAAGGAGTTGAAGATTCCTGCCATGTGGGGATTGACAGGGTACCTCGTTAGCGTTTTGGGGCAGGGACTGGCAAATATGATAGGGGGGCATCGCCACACCTAGGGTGCGGTGTTTCAGGATAGAAGGGGGGTGGGAGGGGTCGTGCAACAGTTGAAGGACTCTCACCAGAGTCATTCGTCATTTCCATATATGACTCATTCTGCTCAACAGAGGACTCCGGGCAGGAAGGAGGTGGGGGAGTCTCGATGGGCATTCCCGAGGGAAAGCTAGTTGGCGGCATTTACAGACCGCACATATCGTAGGAGAGGTTGGACAGCAGTCGACCCCTACTCTGCGGTTCCCACTCCTGAGGCAGGTGGGGTTCTGGTATGGGTGTGCCTGTTTCCAGTGGGAGAGGGCGCAGATCAGACCCCTATCTACTTGTTTTTTTTTCTTTTATTATTATTATTATTATCATGTATTCATTGTTCTTTAGGGTACAAGAACTTGCATGTAGCGCTAGCTATGGCATAAACAATCCCCGTTCCTCCTGCCGCCCGGCCCAACCATATCCCTAGGACCCTCTGGTATGGGCCTAACCACACATCTCGCCCCCAAGAAAAACCAGTACCTACCTCGCGAGCGAACTCAGAGAATAGGAGAAGCCTAACTAAGAAGACAGCAGGAAAACATAGGAAGGTAACCGCCCGGAACATCTCACAACCAAAAACAAAAGAAAAACCACACTAAAGATCCCACAACAACTATGCCAGGTATACGTGCTGGCAGCAGAAACTGTAGAAGTTATCCCAGAACGCGACGCAACTGAGAAAATGGGCCGCCTGTGGGGGATGGCCAAGAGGATGGAGCAGTTGGGTGCAAGCCGAGTAAGGGGGTATCAGTAGGGTGCAAACCGATCCAGCCACCAGAAGAGGGTGGAAACCGAATGCGACTGACTCAACTCTCAGTAATCGTGTTTGTGTCAGACTAGGGGGTCCCCAGTGGCAGAAGGCAAGCCTGTTACCGCGTCACGCATGTAGTCCCTTGTTCTCCGAGAAATAGCGTCACTTAGTGGATGGGATACCACAGCTTAAACTGACCATGGGGAGGGGCGAGATCGACCATTGGGCCTGTTGAAAGGTTCTCGCGTACTGCAAACCATGTTCTCAGCCGTCTGAAGCGTGGGAAGCAAACAGTCACTGACCGTATGGAGGGGCCTTGCTAAGAGAGGAAGGGGGCGAGAACGGGCAGCACGAAAGGCATACTGGCACCCAAAGGAAGGAAAGCCTGGGCGCCTTGAGAAAGCAGAAGAGGGCAGTAAGGAGAGGGGTGGGAATGGCCATCACTCCTAGGCTGAAGCCATCATGGGAGGAGAGGGGGGGTGGGTGGTTCGTGAACTCCAAGCGTTGAGGGTTGATTCCCAGCGTGAGGAAAATAGAGGAGACAGAGGATGCCTATCTACTCGGTCTTTTTCTTTTTTCTTTTTTCTTTTGTTTATCATCAATTTTATCCTGTATTTAAGGTACACCGTCCGCATGCAGCGTAAGCTATGGCAGACACAAAACCTATACCACTACACTAGCCCGAAACAGCTAGAAGAAAAACTGTCACGATGCCCATCAACATCGGAAACCAGGTGCTTAGCCCTCAGGCCCTATGACTTGAACAAAGAAGGGTCTCGCCTAGAGCCACCGACTCCAACACCCCATGCAGTCGAAAAAACTCCCCCACCCCCCAACCTGCTGTAAACACAAAAAGTAAAGACTGTAAAAGAAAGCCTCCCAAATCCATCAGAACAAAAGAAACCCCATTTCCCGACAGTAGTCCAACCCGGTAACAAATGCCACTCTAAGCGGTCTTAACCCGGCCGATCAGTGCCACCAACGACATTAACGTCGATGGCTAACGGATATATCTGACAAAGTGGGAGGGAAACCAAAAAGAGAAAAGCTTCGGCCAAGGGAAACAAAACTCGTGGCAGGGCACAGGGACCAGTGGTATCCAGACCGGAAAGCACGGCGGAGACACCAGAAGGGCGTCGAGGTAAGGCAGTATAGCAGTAGGGTGCAAGCTGAGTGAGAGTGCAGCAGTAGGGTGCAAGCCGATCCAACCATAGAGGCAGGACGGAAACCGAACGCGACCGTGTCAACTCACGGTAGTCGTGTTCATGTCTTCCTAGGGGGTCCCCGAAAGCCGAAGGCAAGCGTTCTACCGCACATCTCATGTAGTCCATTGTTCCACGAGAGATAGCGTCACTCAGGGTATGGGATACCACCGCTTGAGCCAACCGTGAGGAGGGGCCACGCTAAGCGAGGAGAGGAGCAGGGATGGGCAGCAGGAAAGGCAAAGCGGAACCCAGAGAAGGCAGAGCCCCAATGCGTAAAAAGGCAAAAGAAGGCAAAGGGGGGAGGTGGATGGCCTTCACTCCTAGGCCAAAGCCATCATGGGAGGAGAGGAGGGGGGTGGGAGGTTCATGAGATCCCAAGCGTTGAGGGTTGATTTCAAGCACAAGGAAAATAGAGGAGACGGAGGATACCTATCTACTCGCTCTCTTCTTTTTTTTTCTTTTTCTTTTATTTATCAACAATTTTATTCTGTGTTTAAGGTACACCGTCCGCATGCAGCGCTAGCTATGGTAGACACATAAACCTCCTCCCCTACGCCAGCCTGAAACAGCCACAAGAAAAACCGTCCGCGAACCAGAACAGAAAGGCACACTGGCAGACAGGACTGGAATCCTTGGAACATGAAACCCCCTACCCGAACCCCACGCAGTAGAAAAAACTCCCCCGCCCCGCAACTTATAGTATACACTAACGGTAAAGACTGTAAAGGAAAGCCACCCAAGCCCATCAGAACAAAAGAAACCCCACTTCCCGTCAGTAGTCCAAACCTCATAGCAAGAGCCACCCTAAACGGTCTTAACCTGGCCGATCAGTGCCACCTACGACAAAAATACGTCTACGGCTAAGGGCAAGCCTGGCAAAGTGGCAGGGGAACCGAAGAGAGAAAAGCCCAGGCTGAGGAAAACGAAACCCGTGGCAGGGCACAGGGACTAGTGCCGTCTGGACCTGGAGGCCCGGTGGAGACGCCAGGAGGGCATCGACGTAAGGCGGTGTAGAAGTAGGGTGCAAGCCGAGCGAGGGTGTAGCAGTAGGGTGCAAGCCAATCCAACCATCAGGGCAGGACGGTAACCGAACGTGACCGTGTCAACTATCGGTCATCGTATTCGTGTGTGACTAGGCGGTCCCCAGGGGCGGGAGGCAAGCGATCTTACCACGTCTCTCATGTAGTCCCTTATTCTACGAGAGATAGTGTCACTTAGTGGATGGGATACCACCACTTAAGCCAACCGTGGGGAGGAGCGAGATCGACCCAAGGGCCTGTTGGAGAGTCCTCGCGTACCGCAAACCGTGTTCCCAGCCGTCTCAAGCATGGGAAGCGAGCGGCCGCCGACCGGGTGGAAGGGCCTCGCTAAGCGTGGAGAGAGGTGGGGACGGGCAGCGCGAAAAGCATACCGGGACCCAGAGGGAGGAGAGCCTCGACGCGTAAAAAGCTGGGGAGGACAGTGGGGGGGATGTGGACGGCCATCACTCCTAGGCCGAAGCCATCGTGGGAGGAGAGGGGGGGAGTGGGTGGTTCGTCAGATCCCAAGCGTTGAGGGTTGATTTCAAGCGCGAGGAAAAGAGAGGAGATGGAGGAGGGCCTATCTACGCGCTCTTTTTCCTTCTTTTTTCCTTTTTTTTTTCATCATGTATTGGTTGTTGTTTAGGGTACAAGAACTTGCATGCGGCGCTAGCTATGGTATAAACAATCCCCATGCCTCCTTGTGACTGGCCTGACCGTATCCCCAGGACCCTCTGATATGGGCCTAACTGCATATCTCACACCAAAGAAAGACCCGTCCCTACCTCGCAAGTGAACGCAGAGAATAGGAGAAGCCTAACTAAGAAGAAAGCAGGAAAACATAGGAAGGTAACCGCGGGGAACATCTCAGGAAAACACAAAAGAAAAACCACACCAAAAATTCCACAACAACGATGCCAGGTATACGCGCTGGCAGCAGAAACCGTAGAAGCTCTCCCGGAACACGACGTAAGTGAGAAAGTGGGCCACCTGTGGGGGGGAGGCAGGCGAGGGTGGTACAGTAGGGAGCAAGCCGAGGGAGGTTGTAGCAGTAGGGTGCAAGCCAATCCAACCGACAAAACAGGCCGGAAACCGAACGCGACCGTGTCAACTCTCAGTAATCGTGTTTGTGTCTGACTAGGCAGTCCCCAGTAGCAGAAGGCAAGCGTTTTACCACGTGTCTCATGTAGTTCCTTGTTCTCAGAGAGACAGCATCACTTAGTGGATGGGATCCCACCGCTTAAATCCACCACGGGGAGGAGCGAGATCGACCCATGGGCTTGTTGAAGAGTTCCCGCATAACCCGAACAGTGTGCGGGGCCGTCTGAAGCATGGGAAGCAAACGGTTGCTGACCGTGTGGAGGGGCCTCGCTAAGGGAGGAGAGAGGCGGGGACGGGCAGCACGAGAGGCGTACTGGCACCCAGAGGATGGAAAGCCCTGACATCTAGAGAAAGCAGAAGAGGGCAGTGAGGGGAGGGGGGAAATGGCAGTCGCTCCTAGGCCGAAGCCATCATGGGAGGAGAGGGGGGGTGGATGGTTCGTGAACTCCTAGTGTTGAGGGTTGATTTCAATGGCGAGGAAAATAGAGGAGACGGAGGATGGCCTATCTACGCGCTCCCTTCTCTTTTCTTTTTTTTTTTTCTTTTTTATCTTCATGTATTCGTTGTTATTTAGGGTACAAGAACTTGCATGCAGCGCTAGGTATGGCATAAA
>JACCEG010000415.1:23937-127283 GCA_014065205.1 Tuber brumale | reverse complement strand
TCAGGGAATTTAAATTCAACTAAGGTTTCAAAAGAGGTTGAGTAGTCTGCAGCTTTCTGATCATTCTATGAAGTTATCTTATTTTTAATTGTGGTGCAGGTGCTGGAATGAGTGTGTGAAATTGGCTGTTTATGGTGTAAAATCCCACGCGTGCACTCACTTTTTCGGTGGCACTTGTACCGTATATCCAACTTTTGCCATAGCCCAGCCCGAGCCAGAACAAAACAGCCCAAAATTGAACTTTAAAAGTAAAGTGAACTCTTTTCTTCCAAACGCATTGGTAAATAATCCCAACTCCGAATAATCCCAACAGCGACCCAAACGGGCCCTTATTTAAGAACTGTTCTTGAGTTGTGCGAAGCTGAGCCACCAAGCACTATTGCACAATTGGAAAGGTTAGTGCCGTTGCTGTGGTGAAAAGAAAGCCGATCCTGTGGCGAAGGGACTGCGGATTGCGCAATTCGCGGATGCACTGAAGTTCGTTGTTTCACCTCTCTAATGGATACGGTACGAGTGCGGCCGATAGATACCGTATTTTCTCGTGTTATAGAGTTTTTTGCCAAGAGCGGGCGCTGCTTAAGGTTCGTGGGTGCGTGGAGTCTGAAATGGGTCCCTACAATACCCTTGGTCAACATAGTAACCTAGGGGTTGTTTTTAGGTGTCCAGTACTTCACGCTAAAGTGCGTGGAGCCTGTTTGATCACCATCCCAATCCTTGCAGATAGTGATTACAACAGGCTCAGCCGCATTGTTTTAGACACATATAATCCATCCAATATTACTATGTTGCCTTGGGGCATAATAGGAGCCCATTTCAGACTTCATGCACCCACCAACCTTAGGCAAAGCCCAGTCTTGGCAAAAAACTCTATCTCGAGATAATACGGTATAGGAATGATATGTTTTCAGGCGTTTTTCCCACCCAACTGTTGTGCGCTCACAGGTGCTAACCGTTTCGATCATTAACTGTTGATTTCTATTATGATTTTCGCGTGACCTGGGTTTTGATGTCGTGGGCTAGCTCTCGTATACCGCTGTGGTTTCCTTCAGCACTTTGGAGAAAGAATTTTCTGCATGGACATTTTTGTCGAAAAACCCTGCACTTTCATCCCTCTGTTTACGTACAACCTAGATTCTCAGGAGGAAATTTCGGCGAAGAGTGAGAGGTTCATGTATCCGATCATATCGGTACAAGTGGGACCAATAAAGTAACGGGGCACAAGTGATTTTACACCAAAAAGGGCCAATTTCACATACTTATTCAGTCACCAAGACTTGAATTAAAAATAGGGTAACTTCATAGAGTTTTCAGAAAAGATGTAGACTACCAGACCTTCATTGTAACCTCAGAGATATTTAAATTCTGTGAAGAGCAGTAGCAAAAGGGAGCAAAACTTCCTGCAAAATCATGCCAAGACTATTGGTTCTAGTGGGAAAACAGTGTCTTGACGAAATTTGAAAGTTCAATGGCAAACCACTATTGGGGAGTTGGAAATTGAGCAGACACTTGTATATAGAAAATGATCTCATCACTGTTTTCAATGGTTCTATAGAGAGTTTGTATTTTTGTGAATTCTCTCTGGGTTAATATTTTGGTGTGAAATCTACTATTTTTATGGTAAAATTGCTCATGCCTTGTCACTTTTTTGGTCCCACTTGTAGTACGACATGTATCTGTTAGTCTTTAGTAGTATAGTAGTCAATATACCCACAAAAAAAAGGGCCAAGACCTGCAACAGTATATATTGGGTAGGTTGTTGTGCCAAGAATCCGGAGAAAAGACAATCCAACTATGCGACTGTTAGGGGGAGGCCGATCTCTAGTATCACTGAGGGACGTAGGCCAAAATCTTAGTTCAGAGAATCTGTCGAGGAAGGCTCGTCTCGATAAGGTAAAAGTAAAGTAAAGATTTATGAGGTAAACAATTTACTATTAATAAGATCTCTTCTCCGTTGCTTGATGATGTCTGTAAAGGTCGAGAGGCTGTTTGATATTTATATCCCGCATCTGAGTGTTCGCGGACTACTTCTAACTACTATGCCTCCACAGTACTACTCTGGTTTTAATACACTAACGTCCAGAATCTCATAAGTGCG
Source organism: Tuber brumale (assembly GCA_014065205.1). Classification (NCBI taxonomy): domain Eukaryota; kingdom Fungi; phylum Ascomycota; class Pezizomycetes; order Pezizales; family Tuberaceae; genus Tuber; species Tuber brumale. The sequence goes on along the minus strand of JACCEG010000415.1, from coordinate 125,188 downwards.
AATACCATTTGACCCTGAAACTTATCACACCCTTTCGCAAATACGGAATTGTATTCCTCCGCTAAGATGACTGCACTATTTGTTATACCAAACAGCGGCCTCCAACTTAGATATCCACATAGACTATTAAATTACTTTAGTCTTGTTGACTATAGTTCCAGTAGTCTCTTCGGTCATGAAGTGATCAGATTCATGCCAGACCACCCAGTGCCAATCGCAAGTCTGAGCCCAACGTGTCCACATCCTAAGTCTCCCCGACTTATGTAGGTCTTCTTTTCTGAGCATCCTTCCCCTCGGTCCACCCGCCTCCGTAGAGTGGTCCTAGTCCTAGGTCCAACCAACCTACAGCCGATCTCTGAAGGGTATGGGTAGATTCGGTATATCTTTAATTGCTCTTGCTACTAGGACAACCTGTGGGAGTCTTTCACTGCAAACATCTTGTCACCTTCGGACCATAGTTTAGGAAGCCTAACTTTGAAGCCTACTATCACAATGTGCCTCCAACGGACCTCTTTTTTCCCACTTTCCTGATGTCGCTAAAGGTCCCCTCTCATATATCCTGAGAACTGCATGCGGTGGGACAGGTGGTAGCGACGTATATGGTGTTATGAAGTGGGCTTCATTCACCTGACATTTTAGTCAAGGGGTACAACTCCCGAAATCTTGCTAATGAGGTTTGGGCCCCATAAGGTGCCCGTAGGAGGGTGTTGACACTCCAGCAAATTGATAGTCTGTGCGCAGTTACCATACCGTGGGTCTGTGCACATGTCTCAGATTTCCATATGCTTAACACCGACCTATCCTGTTAGGCGGATGCCAAATTCTAGTATAACTGAGGGACATAGGCCAAATCTTTGATCAGAGAATGTGTTGAGAAAGGCGTATCTCGATAAAACAGATAAAGTAAAGATTTATGCTGTAAAGGACTTTAGATTACTATGATTTGTTCTCCATTGCTTGATAATATCTGTAAAGCTCCAGAGGTACTTCAATATTTATATCCTACATCTGAGTGTTCACGGACCACTTTTAACTACTACGCCTCCGAAATACTACTCTGATTTTAATACGCAAACATTCAGAATCTTATAAATGTGAGCACAGTTTGACTCTGAAACTTATCACATCCTTATATGCTTAGCAAATAGTATTTCTCCATTGAGATGACTGCTATTAGTTGTTCTGAACAGTGGTCTTCAACTTAGTTATCCGCATAGACTATTATAGTACTGTAGTCTTATTGACTCTCATTCCAGCAGTGGTCTCTTTGGTCATCAAGTGATCAGGTTCATACCAGGTCACCTAGTGCCAATTCCAAGTCCAAGTCCAACATGTCAACATCATAAGGATCTTCTACTTATCTAGGTCTTCTATTCTCAGTGTGCTTCACCTTGGTCCGCCAACCTCCATAGAGGAGTCCTATTAGTAGGACCAACCAACATACAGCTAATCTCAGAAGGGTATTGATGGATTCAGTATCTCCTCACTAGCCTTCACTACTGGGACATTCTTCTGGAGTATTTCGCTGAAAACCTCCCATCACTTTCGGCGCTTAGTTTAGGAAACCTAACTCTGAAGCCTACTATCTCATTATGCTGCCCACAGACCTCTTCTGTTCCACTTCTCAAATGTGGGCTAAGGTCTCCTCTCATATATTCTGGGAACATTATACGGGCAGACAGGGAGTGGAGTCCTAACTGCTATTATGAAGTGAGCTTCATTGTTGTGATATTTTAGTTACAAGATGCAACTTACGAATCTCACTAATGACATTTGGGCTCCATGAGGGGGCCAGAGGAGGGTATTAGCCTTCGGTAAATCGAGGGTCTGTGCGCAGTTGCCCTGCTGTGGGTCTCTGTACTGGTCTCAGATTTTCATACGCCTAACATCAGCGCCCTCCTCTCTGGCTTCACCTCGAATGCCTTTACAACTTTTAGAAACTTTTCTAAATATATTTTAAGACTCAATGTGGTCAGAGTAAAAAACCTTCCACGTTTACTTGGCAACGGTAGGAAAACCTTTTCCTCACTAACTTTTGCCCTTCTTGGGATGTCCTAATTTTTATTATGAAAGTTCTCCACAACCTTTTCCATATTTTCCATACTGGTGGCTGGCTCCCATGTGTTCTTATCTTACGAATATTCTTGCCATTTGACGAAGTGCCACAGTTTTCACTTCTCTCGATAGTGGCCGTGTATCTGTTTTCTGTAAGAGTAAATCTTGCTTCTCACTATTTTTTCAACTTCCAATTGTAGATCGCCATCAATGTTCTCCCATTGTCTAGGAAATTGCTAATGATTGCCATGAACGGATATGCGATAGGGTTCTAATAATGCAGCATTGAATATGAGATGGATGTTCTATCGATTGGATATGTTGAGCTTGAATCCTCGTGATCTGCACATTTCCAAGATTTGGAAGGAACTGTAACTCTTCAGGCTTAGCTTCTTTGATTTCTGTCAGGTGCGAATCTTTTTTGTATTTAATATGACTTTATCCATCATCTTGAAGTCCAGCTATTGTCTAGCTTTCCGGTTATAGTATTTTGATATTCCTTCCTATGTCTTTTGAAGTGAACCTCTCGCTTATTTATGTATTAGCTTAATCCAGTTCGCATAGATTGTTGCTCCTGGATTTTGAGATTCCCACTCCTTCATCAACTGTATTTGTAGATCGACTCCATAGTTCACATAGAATGGTGACATCCAGTGAGCGTCAGTAGCGGAATTATTATATACATGTTCAGCTAGTGGTAGTAGCTGATATCAGTTATCCTGATCATGGTTGACAAAACTTCACAGGTATCCTTCCAGTACTAGGTTGGTACATTTTGTTTGTCCCGCAGCTGGAGAGTGGTAAACCATTGACATTCTGCACTTAATTTCCAGTGCCTTGCAAATGGATTTGCGGAATTCAGCTGCGAACTTTGAGTGCAGGTGCGAGACGATTTCAGTTGGCAGGCTATGTAGCTACCAGACATCTTTTAAGAAGGTGTTTGCAACATCTTTAGCAGTAGCAGATACCTGTAGTCCAACAAAATGTGCTATTTTTGTGAATCGATCCACTACCACCATTATCTGAGTGCATCCTTGTGACTCTAGTTATTGTGTGATGAAGTTTACTGTGATGGATGCCCATGCTGTGTAGGGTATTTACAGTTATTGTAATAATCCATACTTAGCATGTCTAGGTGATTTGTTATGTTAGTATTCATCGTGGGATCGTACATAGTCGTGGACCTATTCCAGAAGTGCTTTCCCTTAGAAGTCATACATAATGATCTCCAAGGTTTTCTCTTATCCAAAATGTCCTGCAACCTTTACATCATGACATTCTTCTACAATCTTGGTGTATAGTGCTGGACTATTTGGTCTGAATAGTCTTTACTTATAATACAGTAGATCGTCAGTTAAGGCCCAATCCTTGGGGAAATCTTTTTCTTTGTCTCCTAACCTCATAGGTTCTTCCCTCTATTGCCTCTAAGCTGCATCTGTCGCGAGAGCTGCCTGTATCTCGATGAAGAAATCAAGTTTAAACTGCTTCATACCTTTTTGTAGAATAATAGCATTTGATATTAGAACCTTCTCTAGTACTTCTGAAATATCGTACTAGTGTTTGTTGTCTTTAGCCGATACCTGCAGGTAACTGATCCTAGGTTTCGGTGCTTTGACGATGAAGGATCTTGTTGCTATATTGGTGCTTCTGAATCCTGCAGTTCCTCTTTGGGTGTCTGTTAGGTAGACGCAGATCTGTAGTATAGCTGAGGAACGTAGGCCACAATCTTTGTTTGGAGAATCTGTTGCGGAAGGCTTGTCTCGATAAAATAAAGTAAAGATTTATGAGGTAACCAATTTTATATTGATAAGATCTCATCTCCATTGCTTGATGATGTCTGTAAAGCTCAGGATGGACTTTGATATTTATATCCTGTATCTGAGTATTCGCAGACTACTTCTAACTACTATGCCCCCGAAGTACCATCCTGGTTTTAATACAGAAACATCCAGAATCTTAAAAGTGCAAACATCGTTTGACTCTGAAACTTATCACATTATATTACGGTTACGGAATAGTATTCCTCTATTGAGATGACCGTGCTATTTATTATACCAAAAAGTGACCTCTAACTTAGTTGTCCGTATATGTTAGGTGGACGCCAAACTCTAGTATATCACGGAGGGACGTGGGCCCGAAATCTTGGATTGGAGAATCTGTCGAGGAAGGCTCGTCTCGATAAAGTAAAGTAAAGTAAAGATTTAAGGCTTGGAACAATATTATATTGATAAGATCTTTTCTCCGTTGCTTGATGATGTCTGTAAAGCTTGGGAGGCACTTTGATATTTATATCCCGCGTCTGAGTGTTCGCAGACTACTTCTAACTACTATGCCTCTGAAGTACCACCCTGGTTTTAATACGCAAACATCCAGAATCTTATAAGTGCGAACCCCGTTTCACCCTGAAACTTATCACACCCTTTCGCGGACTCGGAATAGTATTCCTCCGTTGAGATGACTGCGCTATTTGTTATACCAAACCGCCGCCTCCAACTTAGATGTCCGCATAGACTTTTATAGGACTTTAGTCTTGTTGACAATCATCCCAATCATCTCTTCGGTCATGAAGTGATCAGGTTCATACCGGGCCACCTAGTGCCAATCGCAAGTCTGAGCCCGATGTGTCAGCATCTTAGAGGGCTCTAACTTATCTAGGTCTTCTATTCTGAGCGTGCTTCCCCTTGGTCCGCCGGCATCCATAGAGGGGTCCTATTACGAGGACCAACCAACCTACAGCTGATTCCAGAAGAATATGGGTCGATTCGGTATACCCCTAATGGCTTCCACTACTGGCATATTCTCTTAGAGTATTTCCCCGAAAACGTCCCGTCACGTTTGGCCCGTAGTTAGGATCCCTAAACTTGAAGCCTCCTATCTCGATACGCCTCAGACGGACCTCCTCCGTTCCACTTTCCAGATATCGCCAAAGCTCCCCTCTCATATATCCTGCAAACAGCATGCGGTCGGACGGACGGCAGCGACGTATATGGTGTTATGAAGTGGGCTTCATTGATGTGACATTTTAGTTATGGGACGCAACTCTCGAAATCTCGCTAATGACGTGCGGGCCCCGTGAGGGGGCTGGAGGAGGGTGTTGGCTCCGGTAAATTTGAGGGTCTGTGCGCCGTTTCCCTACCGTGGGTCTGTGCACATGTCTCGGATTTCCATATGCCTAACAGCATAGACTATTATATTACAATAGTCTAGTTGACTATCATTCCAGTAGTCTCTTTAGTCATGAAGTAATCAGGTTCATGCCGGGCCACCTAGTGCCAATCGCAAGTCTGAGCCTAATGTGTCAACATCTTAAGGGTCTCTGACTTATCTAGGTCTTCCTTTCTGAGCGTACTTTCCCTTGGTCCACCGGCCTCTATAGAGGGGTCCTATTACTAGGACCAACCAACCTACAGCTGGTCCCAGAAGGGTATGGGTGGATTCGGTATATCCTTAATAGCTCCTGCTACTGGGACATCCTCTTGCAGTCTTTCACTGAAAACATCCCATCACTTATGGCCCATAGTTTAGGAAGCCTAACTTTGAAGCCTACTATCTCAATGTGCCTCCCATTGATTTCTTCTGTCTTACCTTCCACATCTCACCAAAGGTCCCCTCTCCTATATCCAGCGTACAGCATGCGATTGGACGGATGCTGGCGGTGTATATTATGTTACAAAGTCGCCTTCATTAATGTGACACCTTAGTTATAGATTGCAACACTCGAAATCACGCTAATGATGTGCGAGACCCATAAGGGGGCCGTAGGGTGGTGTTGGCAATCCGCAAAATCTTGGGTCTGTGCACAGTTATCCTACTGCAAGGTCTGTGTACTTCTTGTCTCACAATTTCCATATGCCTAACAGTGTCTTCCTAGTCAACTACTTCCATCATATCTGATGACTTGATTTTTTCTACCACCAGCTGGGCTATGCGATCACCCATCATGATCTGGGAGTCCATATCTTTATGCTTGAAAAGTCTGACCTTGAGTTCACACGTATAATAACCATCAATTACACTAGCTCTAGTGGAGATTCTGCTTCAGACTGCTAATCCACTTCTGGGAGTAACTCTTCTCTAAGTTCCTTCATGTAGCCCTGTGGCTATTCCTGCCCTTATTAATACTTGTCTACATTTTGGGACAATATCATCCTCTCTGGCATATATAGATCATGCCCTGCTGCCATTCTTGAGCCCTGAGTTGGCCAGTATGCCATTTTGCTCTATCTCTTGCCCCTAATCATGGGTGCCTTTCCACTCCTTCGAGGTTCCAAATCTAAATCCTTGTCTCCATCCCAGTCTTCTCCTTCATAGCCTACCCTCACTACTTATTATACCAAGAGATTTTCTGATTTCAAAATCGTCTGTTTGCGATGCGTAGCTTCCTCTTCAGGATGGTTCTCCAGCCATCAGTTTAATGAGTCTGGCTTTCTGCCCTTTGTGCCTGCTCAGTATACAATACAAAAATTGAATTCCCCAATTTTGGAGCCCATCAAATTTGAAGGCCACTCCAGTCTTTTAAGGTGAGCAAGTATTATAGGTTTTCATAGTCGGTAAAGACTGTGATTAGTTTTTCCATTTTGATCAAGTACTATCTCCATTCTCGCAATACTTTGAGGATTGCAACAAGTTCTTTACCTTGAATTTCATAATTGCACTCAGCGGAGTTTAATTTCATGGAATGAAACGTTACTGGATGTAGCTTTTTCTTGAAGTATTGAGACAGGATGCAACCAAGTGTGAAATTGTTAGTGTCAGTTATGACTACTGTTTCGCTTTCTAGAAAGAAGTAATGGAGTATAGAGTCTGTGGTGAATAGGTGCTTTAGTTCTTCGCAAGCCATATCCTATTACACTCCCCATTTGAAATTCTGAGGATTTCATTAGAATGTCTCTCTATGGGTTAGCAAAGAGCGGGGAAGTTTTTTATGAACTATTAGTAGAAGTTTGCGAATCCAATAAAGATTGACACATCTCTAACCATCTTGCGTAGTTTCCAAACCATTATGGATTCCATCTTGCTGGTTCTCATAGAAACCCCATCGACTGCCACAATGTAGCTGCAGAATTCTTTCTGTTTGGTGTGAAAGGTCGATTTCTCTACCAATATCGCTAATTGAAAGTCTGACTGACTTTGTAAAACCCTTTAAGACCTTCGATGTGTTTTTTTTCATCCTTGGAATAAATGACAATAATGTCAAGGGAATGCACTACTCAACATGCAAGTATTATTTAAGTATTTAGTTCATCATATCTTGGAAAGTTGCAAGGGTATTAACGAATTTGAAAGGCATGACCTTATATTTGTAGTGTCCGTATCACATACAGAAAGCTGTTTTCCATTCATCTTTTTCCTTAATTGTAATCAAGTGGCAATGGTCTTTAAAGTCAGACTGGGTAGAGATCTTTATGCAGGCTACTTGATCTTGAAGTTTGTACATTAATGGAAGTGGATGCTTGTTGAGGATGGTAATCTTATTAGGATTTTCATAGTTCACAACTAGGCATAGTCTACCATCTGGTTTGGATACGAGTAACCTCAGCAAAAAATCATTCTATGTCTGATGTGCCTGCCTGATGTCCTGATGCCAGTTGCTTAACTCTTGCCTCTCCTGCATCCTATGTGTCAGGACCTGCCCTGCAATAGCCAACACATCCTCTGCGTCCTGTATGATATAGGTACACCCCAATATCTGAACTACATCCCGCAGATCTTTAACACATCATGAGTCTGAATTACCTCCTGTGCGCCTGCTACTGGTCCCCTTTCTTCTCATATGCTGTTCTTCACCTATCGCCCTCCCCACATCCTGACCAATGCCATATATCCTCTCCTCTCTTGAGCAGCACTGGATGTCGCGAATGCTGGCTTCACATCTTGAGGTACCATTAGTGTTCTTATGTTGACACTAGTCTCCAGGGTATTGACGACTACTGCTGCTCTTCTTGTAATTTCTCACTTGCGTCGAACGGTAATCCAGTGTCTGTCCCTTACGCCTTCTTGAATTCTTTCACCAAAATGGGCATCAGGAAATCTGACAGTACGGGTGCTCTGGCTGATATCACAGGTTCACTGATTGTTGAGACGGCTTCATCTTTTGTTCCCTTAATTATTACTATTGTTCGATTTCTAGCTCTTTATCTCTCAACCCTTCCCACTCCCAGTTCCTGGCCCGTTATGTTCCCTTCATATTAGCCACCTCTTCAATGATTGGAGATTTGGCTTAGCACGATTGCCTGACATTGGAGCTATGGTACTAGGCCAAATATCGCTTTCTTTTGCCCACCGTAAATACCTTTGCAGAGGAGATATCTCCCATGATGCCGCGCTTCTATAGTTCATCAAAGGGCCTTAGTTTGATCCGATATGAGATTAATATATCTTATTGAACATTCTTGAATTGATCCGACTATTGATGAGCCATCTCTGCTTGTCCAGGGGGATTAGGTGGGCTAGGCCCATAATTGTGCCAATTTCCACTATCGTAATGCTACAACTATTTTATCTCTCTTGCTGCTGGACTGCGATGAGATCGTGTAACTCTGATAGGCATCTAGACATAAGTACGCTCAACATCTTGACCCTTGCTAGTCGGTAGACTCTATCTCGATGCTACTAGTCAGAGAGCTTGAACAGCGAGACGAGATTCCCGAGTAGCTGGCCTCTTACTACAGCATATGTTTCATCTGTACCAGCCTGTACACAAACCTGATTATTGCGACTAGCCTTATTTCACAACCGCTCAGTGACCATATATTGTGCCGGGTTGATGTTGTAAATATGTGTTTCCTGGAATGCTATAATTTGGATTTCAAGTTGAGTTAGTAGTTCGACAGAGAGGTGTCGAAGTATTTCTGGATCTTCTAGAAGATGACGCTCGATGGGCAGGCTCTGCCAGCTATATCCCATCAATTGGATACACATTATCTTGGTTGAAATTCCCTCTTTCCTACAAAAGTCTCGAATTTCGACGACATCATGCAGGTGCCGCATCAGCACCCTACGATTTGAGGATAGTGGAGGTTTAGTTCTCATTTTGTTTAAAACATCCGCAGCGTCTGCTGCGAGATCAACCCCAGATTTTAGCAGAGAATTGAGTTACAAAAGTCGCATTCAGATACTGTAGTGTCACCCATAGTTGTGGAGGATCTGCTGCGCAGTATCATTATTATTCGAATATCACCATCCATCGCTAATCTGTTTCTCGTGTACTAGCTCGCTGAACTCACTAGAATCATGTGTGATATTATCAAACCAGTATACATGATCTCAGAAGAGCTGAAGTAGATGTATCTTAAGGAATTTGAGATGTGATTCTGCCTGGATCAATTCCATACGTTATTCATTCTCTTTCTTCTATTGCTACTCCTGCACACGGCACCGCGGCAATTGGACTAGTAATGGATTTACTAGGATTCCCTGGTGTCGTGGCTCCGCATAGTGGTCTTGAATCTTGGAACAGGTTCGTTTAGAGAGTCACAACTCTAAGAAGATATCTTTCATCGAGGTGCACCGAGTCAGATATTGTTCTATATAAATGATGGTCTCAGCTGTATGGCTGCAGTATTGGGCCATCTGTAACCGCCTCTCAAGAGACGTAGTAAACATAGGGTTCACAGGCTTTGTTCTGTACTAAGGATAACTAGCGAATCAAAATCCGGAGGCTTTAGCCGGGATTGTTGAATAGACTTCTTTCTGTATCGCAACTACTGAAGTCTTCGAGATGTTTGGTGATTCTCAAATTGAAGATTGTTAAAGCGAACTGAAGAGAGTGACTGTTCAACCTAGTATATTGAAAACTCTGTCTGCCGAGGTCTGCTCCTTCTAATGAGAAGAATAGCAGCTCTTAAATACACTTCCTAGGCTACCAGGAGCCTTATTCTCATAACATGTAAGACTCCAATTCGGTAGCCTTGAAACCAAAACATAAAACCTATAGAGTATCAATCCGATACTCGAAACAAAACACAAAATATACAGAGTATCAAACCGATACACGAAACCAAACATAAAACATATAGAGTATCAAACCCTATACTATCAGGCTAGAGGCACACCTTCTTTCTGGAAACAAATTCAAAACTCAAGTAGTATTAACTGATACCTGAAAATTCTAAACCAGTAACCAGTACCGGTTACACGGCGAAAACAAAATAAAACTCTTGTTTCCACATACAAAAAGAAAATCCCTAATCCTCGCTATCATAATTAGAATTAAAAAAGGATCTGAAAAACCTTTATCAACCGTGGGTACATTCGTATAGCTCTCAAAGCCATCCTTAGTAGGAGAATAATATATAGGAGTAAACCCAGAAAATACCGCAGCAAACTCATCTCCTGGCATGTCATCTGTCCACCATACCTGAACCAAATGCATCGCATGTTCTAATCCTTCCACCGGTTCCCAACTATTCTCACTTGCTAGATATTCTTTCCAACTAACCAAGAACTGTCCATTTCTATATCATTCCCTGTAATCGAGGACTGATTGAACTTCCCATTCCTCTTCTCCATTGATCAGAATGGATGCTGGTTTCGCAAATCCTCATCCTGGGAATCGAAAATCGTCGCCCTATGAAATCAATAGCATAGCTCGAGAGTATCTCGGATGGAAAGGGAAGCGAAAGCGTATTGCCTGTGGGTAATATAGTTCTTTCCCGGTTCAGTTGACAGATGTCACACTCCAGGACATAGTTTTTGGAGTCCTTCCTGATCTCCGGCCAGTAGATATATTCCGTTGTGTACCGGATGTTTTGATCAGCACCATGGTGTCCTTTCCTATGTATCTCTCCTATCATCAGTTCTCTTAGCATTTCTCCATTCTCTATGACCCTTCGGAATGTAAAGGCAATCTTCTCCTCTTCTTGTAGTTGTGTAGAGTAGACCATTATGTATGTTGTAATGTTGCATTATTCCATTTCGTGAAGTGAGGTTGGAATCCTTCACTAGCTGGTAGATAGAATCGTTCCTATATCCTTTGATCATGTGTTTTCACAAAATGTTTTTCATATCATCTACTTCTTGAATGATATCCCTTTCATCCACCACTCTTTCTAATACTGTTACCTCCTCCACCTCGTCAGGTATTTCATAAACTTTGTAGAGCTCACATTTGTCGTAAGGTAGGGAAGGTGGTTCAACTACCGGAACCTCGTTCAGGTATCCGTGAGGTCCTCCATACAGGGGTTCATTTTGGGGATGCTCAGCGTACTCAGGATCGTAACATTTGGTAGGGGAGGGAGCCATATCCTAATACCTTTTTGATGCGATCCTTGATGGCTCGGATATCGAGGTGGAGGCACGGTGAATGGGTATCTCTATCGCTGTGAGCATCATTTGTATTGGGTGGAGTTTCGGTAACCAGCGGGCTGCAGCAGGAGGAGCTGGGGTAGATTTTAGTTTTAGGTTTCAATTCCTTGTAGTCCGGGCAGAAGGATATGTTGCAGAATGCCTAATGCATTGATGTACATTCAAGTTCCTCCTCATTCCTACCACTGGTATAACTTCGATGGTCTTTTCAATCGTTTAGACGTTCGCTATTTCTGTAATCGTCTGCATCTAGCTGTGCTTACTCCACGCTGCACTCGCTTCTGCATTCTCAATGAGCACCAATGTGCTCAACCTTGAGGGCTTCGAAACCAGACGTTTCGTATTCCATACCAGGTTCTTCACAAATAAGAAATGATGAAGTAGGTGTGGAAATAGGTAAATTGTCTTCTTGTGTGGGATCGTTTGCAGTATGAGGGTAATCATCATTTTCATCATGCAGACGGGATAATGCATCTGCTAAATAGTTCCATTTTCCTGATCTGTACACTATTTCGGTATTTCCCAAGGAACCCTCTCAATCGCAGTTACTTTTTGGTGGGTGTTCTGCTGGTCTTGAGGTACGTCAGAGGTAGGTGATCTGTGACGATAGTAAACTTGCTTCCTGCATGTATGTGATGGAATGCCATTAGAGCATCCTCTATCGCTAGAGCTTCCTTGTCGGTTGTGCCATAATTCATTTGAGTATCAGAGAATTTCCTGCTATGGAGCGAAGCTGGTCTAGCATTCTCAGAAGTTTCCCCTTGTCCTACCCATGCTGCTACCCCTGTGTTGGATGCATCGGTTATTAGCCATATTGGAAGTGACGAATCATATTGTAATGGTTTCATAACCTCATGTTTTGAAACACTTTGCTTAACATTCTCCATAGCTTGGTCTTGAGTGGCGGTCCAAACTAATTCTGCCGCTCCAGTGAGTTCAGTTGGAGGTAGTGTAATAGTTGCAATGTGTGGCAAAAACTGACTCATGTAGTTGACCGTTCCTAGAAATTCTTGTAGCTGTTTCTTGGTCTGTGGTATAGTCCATTCTTCGATCTACCCTATTTTTTCCGGTGCTCCTGAGAGTCCTTCATCAGTGATAACATCGCTTAATACTTCTATACTGGTAGGGAAGAATTCTGATTTCTTCCTGCTCGTATAGAATCGAGTCCCCTTTAGCTTGTCGCAAATCAAGGATATGTGTTTCAAATGTTCAGACTTCGTATCGGAAAAGATGCGTATATCATCAATATATACCTAGATGAACCGTTCCAAGTAGTCGGTGAATAAATCAGACATCCTGCAGATGAAGGTCCCTGGAGCATTCATATCTCCTTGTAGTACAACCTTGCTGACGAAACATCTAAATGGTGTTTTGAAAGGGTTCTTGCTTACATCCTCTGTTTCCACTCTTGTTTGAAACTAAGCATCACTAAGATCAATTTTGCTGCAGTATCTTGCTCTAGCTAGAGCATTCAGGATCATTGTTTTTGGTTTAGAATAGTCTCAAGATCTTTGATTGTGATCTCATTCCTTGCCGCCAGGTCCACTAATGGCCTCATTCATTTCTTGTCCTTTTTCGCTTGTGCAAACATGGGTGCTGCCGATGAAACTGCTTGTCATTTGATGATTCCTGCTTTCAATTTTTCTCTTAGCTATATGCTCATATCTGTTGCCCATCGTCCTGGTATTGCATAAGTAGGTAAGGATCTCTGCTCCTTTCCTGGTTGAAGGTTTATCTTATGATTGATCTTCATTACAGGCGGCAGGTTTTCTGGTATTTCCTCAGGAAACACTTCCGGTTGTTGGACCATAACATCTTCAGTACTAAGAACTACTGCTCGGATCATGCCACTTGTAGGTATGTAAACAATTCGAACATTCTATTTGGAAAACAGGATAGCTAATTTGCCACATGCGATATAAGCTTGGTGTTGTTCCAGAAAAGGCATTCCTATTAGCGCATCGTATCTTACTAGGTTTTCGACCAATATCCTAGTCCCTGGTGCGCTCAGCTTTCCTGTTGATATGTTGACTGAATATTCTTTATGACCTTCAAATCATGATCCTTTCATAGCTAAGTGTATTCTGATCCGTGTTTTTAATTTTTTACATGGAACTCTGTGCGTGGTCATAAAGGTGGCTCTAATCAGGTTTGCTCCTATTGATCCGGTATCAAACAGGACTTTGACTTCTTTACCATTGATGTGCATTGTTCCTTTGAGAGCCTCAAGAGGTTTGACGTTTGTTGGTCTAGCAGCTATCGTGAGGATGTATTCATTTTGTTCCTCTATTTCCATGCCATTGATAAACACTTCTTCCGCTAGTTGTTCCTGTTCCATTCTGTCGGAGGTAACTTCCTCCTTGACCTTTGCTTTACCTCTGCCTTTGCTCTTGTCATCTTTGCTAGGGCAATCTTGTGCCAGATATCATTTACCTCCGCAGGTATAGCAAAGACTTTTTTCTTTTCGTTCCTTAGGTTTGATGTGCGGTTTGGCCTTTATTTTTCGATTGTCTGTTCATCGTCCTTGTCTAGAAGTGAATCCTGTTGCCAGTTTCTCGAACCTTTCCTTCCCAAAAGTGCCAGTACATTTTAGAGTAGCATTTACACTTTCTGCATTTTGTATAATTTCCATAACAGTGTCTGTTTCAGCATGCAGTAGTTCCACTACTTGTCGTAGTCTAGGGTGTATGCGCTTGAAGAACTGTTGAATAAAGGCATAGTCGCTTATGGTGTTTGCAGGTACGCGTGATCGAAACATCAGCATGTCTGTTGCTATTGTTGATATTCTCTGTATCTTGCCATTATATACTTGCGTGATTTCATGGAACTTGTGATTGGTATCATCTTTCTGTTTCGCAGATTAGAATCTTTCTTCCAGGAATCCAACGAGGTCTTCTCTGGTCATGCCTTCACCAAAATACTCAGCTGCTGGGAAAGCTGCTGCTTGAGCTCGTCCTTCTGTATAGAGGATCCCATAGTTTCCTCCTCTGGCCTCGCTAGTCCATAGCCTGTTGATATGTAGGTATAACTGTACTGAATTATACCATCTATGGAACGCTTCTGGTTTGAAATCATCTCCTTCACCAGCAAACTTACTAGGCGAAGGTCCTTTGATACTGAGTTTAGCCATAATGACTGGGTTAGGCCTGGGTGGTTGTGGTCTTAGGACCTCCAGTCCTGGGACTCCAGACCGTGAGGATCCTACTTCTGAAGGTATGTAGTCAGATTCTTTGTCACTGTCACAGCTTTCTAGCTCGTTACTTGGTAGTGCTAGCGGTACTCGTGTACCTGTAGGCATTCTTGGGGATTCTGGATACCCTCCGGGGGTAGTGGTTGGCGGTTCCAGTGCTTGTTGTGATGATTCTTTTGGTGATTATTTAGCAGCATCTCTGGCTAACTGCCTAGCAGCTGCATCGCTTGCTGCCTGCTCCCAAGCTAGGGTCTTTGTGAACCGTCCTTTGGAATCCCGTGTGTGCAGTTTCGAATCTTTCTCAGGGGCCTTGCCCTTACTTGGTGCTGGATCACCTTCTATCTTGATAACTTGTTGAAGTTAAAGAAATGTAACCGCCTCGTGGGAGATGCGGTAAACGTAGGGTTAACAGGCTTTATTCAGTACTAAGAGCAACTAGCGAATCAAAGTCTGGAGGCTTTAGCCGAGGTTGCTAAATAGACTTCTTACTGTATCGCGACTACTGAAGTCTTCCAGATGTTTGGTGATTTTCAAATTAAAGATTCTTGAAGCAAACTGAAGAGAGTAACTGTGCAACCTAGTATATTGAAAACTCTGTCTGGTGAAGTCTGCTCCTTCTAATGAGAAGAATAGCAGTTCTTAAATAGACTTCCTAGGCTACCGGGAGCCTTATTCTCATAACATGTAAGACTCTAATTCGGTAGCCTTAAAACCAAAACATAAAACCTATAAAGTATCAATCCGATACTCGAAACCAAAAATAAAACATATAGAGTATTAAACCAATACTCGAAACCAAACATAAAATATATAGAGTATCAAACCCTATACTATCAGGCTAGAGGCACACCTCGTTTCCTAAAACAAATTCAAAACTCAAATAGTATCAACTGATACCTGAAGATCCTAAACCAGTAACTAGTACCGGTTGCACCATCAGACTAAAATCAGATAAGGGCCAAACAGCGGCGAGCACACGTTTGAAAGGTTACTGTTCAGTGCTATCCGAGTGTCTCAATGCCACAGCGAGAACACTCAACAGACAGCAACCAAAGTTCCTCATCTCGTTTCCCCGCTACTGTGTAACCTCAGAGTATCCTTTTTTGGGTACATAGAATCTAAGGTCTGCTGGCAAAGATTTCCAGGGGTGATTAAATACCTCCGGCCATCCATGTTTCTTCTGAAACCCTTGAACCCAATTTATTATGTACATGCAAAGTCCAAGATAAACAGTATGGAGTAAATCTAGCTATTCCAAATCCCCAGCGGAAAAATGTGGAAGTCTAGGAAAAACATTTCTCCAAATCTTGATACCAGGAGTATTAAATGTGATGTCGATGTCAACCCATATGGACTCCTGTACCACATTCAGAATCTCTTCCTCTAGGGGCTCATATGTGACATAATCTCTGGCTCGATACCTCTCGCGTATGTCGGATCCTAACATATCTGTAGGTATCTCACATTAAGGATACGTGTTAGATTTTACACCATGTAGCGCAATACTTTCTATATGGTCGGCAATCCAGGACGCAAATATGGGGAAGCGTTTTCGCACCTTTCCAAGGTTACAGTCAATTGAGATACCGTTAAGCCCAGCCTCTTGTAAGGGCTGTAATAGGAGCTCGAATACACCTTGTAGTGTGTGGCAGTTGATTTGCCTGTAGTGCCTGATGGCAGAAGAGGACTGCGGGAACTTGGGTGGGACGGACAATAACGCAATCAGGAGAACTGCCATCTTTCCAGATCTGTTACTCTTGGTGCATGGAAGATTTCTAATTGTAATATACACAGGCCATGCCTTCTTGTCACTGGAGAAGTTACCATGGTGCTTCTGATGTGATATCCTAATAATTAGAATCACTGTCATGTCAGATAGAAGTGTTTCCTATCATCAGTTTGCCTGCGTATTTGGCATAAGGAGAGTATACTATATTGGTACCCAACTTGAATATCCCAGCACCAATCCGCTGTATGCATTTCCAAATCTATGCATTGTTCATTGAAATCATGTTCACGTCGTGGAGTGTAAAAAAGATCCTCTTTGTACGCTATGTGTCAAAGAAGGGCTTAAATGAAGTCTAGGATATTGCGGCAGAAGAAAGTCAAAGCCCCCACGTATCTTAAACTTGACCGTCGCAACATTGTAAGTATGAGCTATATGGATCCAATAACCAGACGTGGTTCTCACATGGACGTATTGAGCTATTGCTGACGTCAACTGAATTGCCGAGGTCATTTGAAAAATATTTGTTAATCTGAGACTTGCCTACCTTGCTTTGTATGAACCAGGATGCAAGTTTCAAATCATGCATGCTAGCAAATAGTCCCCATGGGTCCTCACACAGATTTCGGCATTCTTCTACAAATCTCTCCACATCTCTAATAGATTCTCCAGCCCTGGGATAATACTACTGGATGTAGGGAGTGGACGACACCTTGACCATATGGTGTGATTCCTGATCAGATTCATCAGCAACACATTATTTAGTGGTATCTTGCTGCCAGTCAGACACACTGGTACCAGATTTGTTATTGGAATCCGGCCGATCGTTCTTGTGAGCCAGGATATCGTAGGGCATTTGGGAGGATTTCGCATTATGAATACCCTTTGCGGAAGTAGTTATCTGTATATATAATATGAGAAGATCGGCGACATCTGCATGTGCTCTTTGCAGGTGTTTCTGGTAGGCACCACTACTGGTATATTTGCGGCGGAAAAATGAACTCTTCATAGTCATTACAGAACTCGGCTCAGGGAATCATGAGAAGCTTGTGTGCATTATGAGGTGGAGGCTGAATGCTCTCTTTCATGCGTCCTGATCAAGATAGCAAATGGAGCCAAGAAGTTCTAACAATCTGAGACTCAGCTAATAGTAAATTGAGTTTAGGCTATGGATGCTGTGGTCATCTGCATCAGACTATGTTTTGTTTCCAAGAAATGCTTTGGTTTACTCTTGAACAGAAGACATCCTACTTGCGAGTTCAAGTGTGTATAATGTCCACATTTCAAGTTGTGGGGAAGAGAACAGGCATCATAGGTGTCTGACGATGGAATTCATAATAACCCGTGAACAGTTTCAAGATGCCGGAAGTGTTTGGGCCTGATATTTAAACTCAATTGATCACTACCCAAGGAAGGCCAAACCAAGAAAAGCATTGACAACTTACATAGCATTCAACAAACACACAAAGCTTACAATATTAATACTTGGCACTAATCAGAAGACATGGCTCACAATAATTATATGTAGTACATCTATTTGTCAAATATTCAAAGGGGACATATAACTCCACTGGAGCACGTGTATGTGCTTCCAGCTGTGGTACTTGCTGGAGCATTACCTCTGTAAGGGCCGAAAACAACAAAATTAGCCCATATAAGACCAGGCTTAACTTCACCCCAGATGATCCTAGCAGACAGCTCTATGTGGTATGGAGAAAAATGGTCCAAGATCAGATATCCGTGCAGGATTACACCAATATATATTACTTTCCCAAACGATGACATCTGGGAGATTTTCTAAGGCAGGAGGAGATTGCGCCCAATTGTGTGACACTTCAGTAATGGTAGGCACCAATGAGGTTCCCCGGAGAGAGCAGATCGAAGATGCCATCATTCCACTTGTTAAGGACTCTGGCATGAAGTTAACTGCTAGTTTTCTCAAGAAAGCTAGACCTCAACCTGTCTCAGGCGTACCTGCAATCATCCCTGCGGACGTCTTTGTTGTAGCAATCTTGCTGCCACTAGGAACCCCAGGTTCATGGGGCGTGAATGCTGATAAACAGCCTGCGCCCGGGAATGCAGAGGATCTCTAAGTTACCCAGAACATGCCACAACAGCTGGCACCAGGAAGTGCCCACGTTCCGCATGCTTGTCTGAATATTCCTCAACAGCTGCTGTCGGGAATTGCTGAAATTCCCCACGCTAGCCACAACATACCGGAACAGACGGCGCCCAGGAATGTCAAAGTTCCACCAGGTGACCAGAACATGCCCCAACAGCTGGGACTCGCAAATGCCAAAGTTCCCTGAGCTGGTCAGAATGTTCTCCAATAGCTGGCACTCGCAAATGCCGTAGTTCCACAAGCTGGTCAGAATATTCCTCTATAGTCAGCACCTGGGAATGCAGAAGTTCCACAAGGGGGCCAGAATGTGCCTCCACAGCTTGTGCCATAAGGTGTTACCGCTATCAGAACAGGTTTGTCCACTGCCGTAAAAGATTCAAGTTTCCACCCACTCACCAGGAAAATAGAAATTGGAACACATTACTAGGGCATCCACATGCCATATATATTCTTTGGGTCCAGGCATTAATGTGTGGTGCAAGTCTACCATGCTCCAAGAGGATGTTGGTGGAAGCTCAACCTGACTATCAATCAGTCTATTGACGAGGCAATCATATATTGGGAATATGATTTGGTGAGTTAGCTTCCACAGATCTTTCTGGATTGTGCACCATGACTTTGAGGCAGGTACCTATCTGATGGATTCGCTATATCCTCATGGTGACTGGTGATGGAAGCAGGATCCCACACAGGCACCTGGTACAACCTCTATCTTTAATGAACTGCATTTTTATTGAAAATAATGAAACAATGCATGCCAGATTCCTCTCAAATCAAGTACTGCAGGATGCATGCGATATTTTGGTATATTGTCAAGGGTATGAAGGGGACCCGAGACCAGAAACCCTAGTAGTCATGGGCTACCCCTACGCTGAAGAGAATGTAGTGTGCAATATTGGCCATCAACGAGATCTAAGTGCACACCAAATACATACTAGGGCTCCTGTACCAGATGCTGCGGTCAATGCCGGTCATGGTAGTGGCTCCCTGGTAGGATATTTGCAGGTGGGAGACATGCTAGTCATGGTGTCCTCGCCCTCCATGGACGGGCAAAATGCCGTGGATGTGCATGAGATAGTATTTAGATATCTATCATTCCCAGCGTGCGCATCTGGCTTGGACCCAGACAATCATAGAGGGGATGAGAGGATAGAACGGTCCCCGTCTCATAGCATAGATTCCAACTTATGCGTGGTAGAAATCAACCTCTCTTGCCCAGATCTTGCCCCATTTGAACTGAAAAACAGTAGTCTCCTGAATTGACAAGCATTGGTGAAGGAATCAATGACTCGCGGGTCACTTAAGAACATATTGCCAAGCTCACAAGTTGTACTCAAAAATGTTCCAGCAGTAAAGCAGTAGAGGCAGCCACTGGGCTCGGCATCATCTAGCGACGTGATGAATTGGAAAGTGTGGGAATTGGACATGGTGTTGGCCTAGATCACTAGTATTAGCAGTTAGTGTAAGTGTTATATTAGGGGAATCATGTACAATCTCTACTTGCTTCTTTTTTTTATATGTATTATAAATCCTCTCAGCTCTCTCATAGTATCCTCGGTTTCCAGATCTTGTGTATTATATACCATGGATGCCCATGTCGCATGACAAGATATCATAGCACCTTTCCAATAACAATGTCTCTGCGATGTGTGGTTGTGGGTTAGGGTTTCCTTTTCAGTCAAGTGAGGTTCTAACCAGCTGGGTGGTGGACGTCTCTTGGTGTCCCCCCTGCATGCAGGTTAAAAGTTTATTTCAAAAAGATAAAAGTAAACACTTCGTGACGCTACATACATATCACGATACGTTGAGAATCATACTACATACATGCTCAACTATTTGCTGGCGCTTGTAGGACATTTCTCTTGAAACCGGCTGATCGAGATGACATAATTTGTGCTTGATGTCTGGTGATATCAAGGTGAACGCAGTGTTTGCTTGTAAGCCTGGTTTAGGGTTTTCTGGCTCTGTATCTGATGTCTCACCCCTTGCTGTATTAGTTTCCTCTCCTCTTGTCCTACCAGTTCTCTCTGCTCTTGCCCTACTTGTTCCCTCTCTCCTGTGACACTCTTTTTTATTCCTCACGCATATATTCACTGTAAGCCCCTCAACTCTCATACCAACAATCCGCACTCCGCAACCCTCATACCAATACCCCACATACCAGTTCCCTTTCTCCTTGCCCTACCAGGTGTCTCTCCCCATGTCCTCCCTATTCTCTTTCTCTTATGACTCTCCCTTTTTTTCCTTGTACGGACGTCCACCTCCTACCCCTCAACTCTAATGACAACACCACATACACCTCAAAACCTATGCCAATGCCCTCCCTCCCACATCCCTCCATACATCAGTCAATGTTTTTGCCCTCCTCCCATCGATAGATTTTCCCTGATTTCTTTATGGGCTTTCCCCCACCTCCCCCTCAAAAACAGAAAAGAACAGAAGAATTCTCTGCGAGCAATTCAGACAGTCAATGGGAAAGTACATTCCACCCAATCACTGACTCCCATGCGTTACTAATACTATATTCTTTTTTAATAGATGCCACGTCTTCGAACTTCATGAAAGTGATATGAGGAGAGGAAAATATCATGCGATGCTTCAAAGCACGGCATCCAGTATAGCCAATACAGTGTAAGCCATCAATCTCAATTGCGGTTCTTTTTTTCTTCTTTTTCTTTCCTCTCCATCCCTGGATATGATGTGACCTTTAAGGGGAGCCGTAGTGCGAGGACGACCGTGGTTTCGGCGGAGAACCCCCCTTTTACGCTTCCGGTAGAGGACCCCTTGTAAAGGAAAACCTTAACCTATAGGTATTGCTCAGATTCTGTTAAACTAACTCTCGTATTTCAATTTGGGGGTGCTATGGCGAAATAGCATTCGGCACAAGCTGGTGTAGGTTCCAGAATCCACGTAGCATGTCTGGTCCATACAGAGCCTGGCTTGAGCAAATCAGGGCCTACATGACTCCGCACTCTCTGGACCTCCACTGTCTGACCACCTCTAATTGGGACTCGGTCCATGTATTTGCCACTCACTTCCTCCTGTCGCGGCATGGATCGAGCTCCTTAAGAACAAGCACTATGCTGAGGACGTCGGGTAAGTCGCATGTCAGCTAAGGATCCTAATCCCGGATATGGCCAAGAAACTTCAGACGACGAACCCACATCTTCTGGCGGGGTCGGCTGCAGTGGCAGAGCTCGTCTGAACTCTACGTAAGTCTTCTTCTTCTTCTATGTTTTGCTACCCTCATGCTAACATCTATTATCAATAGTTCAACCTGTTTGGATCTCTCCAGACAGCCCACAGGCAGCGCAGCTCTACATCGCTCGCTGGATGGGGGCCCCAGGGGAGGGCCACTGGTTCCTTGACTACCCCTAATGTTCAGTTGACTCTGAATGTCAAATTGCCTGGGGGGGTGATTGAATCAACAATTATAGAAAGTGGGCTCTGGGTAGTCAAGGGGCAATGTGTGGAGTAGGCAATCAGGTGCTCCCGGTATCTCCTGGGGGCATCTGGTAAGATCACACTCACACTTTGACGGGTACCCTCTGTACCTCTTACAGTCCCTGAACTCATCTTTATATATAAAGATGATTGTATTAGGGTATGGGTCCTTGTCAATGATGGCAAAGATCCCCTGTACCTTACAGTCCTGGAGCTGTGCCTGGGTCAGGGAGAAGACTGCGACTAGACCCCCGCACCTCCCTCCAGCCGAAACCATTTTTTTGACCGAGATGTCAGGGATCGTAGTGTCCATGCTGGAAATATCAGGGAGGCCATGCCAGTCGATGATAATGGTGAGGATGGCGATGAGTGGCTCTCAGACAAGGACAGCAAGCCAAGCATGGACGAGTCCGAATTGGAATATTTGGCACCGGACTGAGAGGTGGCAATTTTCATTGACGATATAGGTTCCCGGAAAATTCCGTCCTTCCTGTGACAAAATCTATAGTCAATTGTATATAGCGGCAGATGAATACAAAAAAACCCCACCCCCTCCTATGCAACACCCCCATACAGTATCCATGCTGCTGCCCATTTTGTTGACATAAGTTTCGTGAAAATTCCTTGCTACTGTTAACAAAATCTGTAGCTAATCACATATATAGGACAATGAATCTGAAAACCCCACCCCTCCTATGCAAAACCCCCACGCACTACCCGTGCTAGTGCCCATTCTGACAATGTAGGTTTCCCGAAAGTTTAGTCCTTCTGTTCACAAAATCTGTAGCTAATCACAAATATAGGACAAAGGATCTGAAAACCCCCCCCTCTAGCGTAAGAGCCCGGTGCACCACCCATACTGCCGCCCATTCTGACAACGTAAGTTCCGCGAAAGTTTCTTCCTTCTGTTAACAAAATCTGTACCTAGTCACATACCTAGGTTGATGACCCATTTCCCCTCGGCCCCTTGAGACCCACTCAGAACACCAGCCTAGCCCACTATGCTGATGCCATAAGTTCTTAACCCAAGTACGATTTCAGCAAACATCACAAGCCAAATACCGCAGCTAATCACATATAGTAAAGGATATGATCCCACTAGGTACTAGAGGACCATAGCCAGTAACCTGTCCCAACTCCAGGGATCTGCAGCTATCAGAATCGAAAAGGTTGAGATCCCACAAGGAGCCTCTTCTTCAGAACCCCTCAATGGCAGAGTACCTTCAAATTCCGGGGCCAGCAGCTATCCTGGGAACCTCCATACAGCAGACTGGGTACTGTTGTGGGCAAGGCGGTGTAGAAGACACCCACCCTGTCCACTATTTTGTCCAAGGCTAGCGCCCAAAGAGCAATCACCATCTTTACAACAACCCAGACTCTCCTCCTGGTACAGGCACCCACGCCTACTGCTTCTGTCCCACTGTCCCCTTTAACTCTCCTTGGTGCCTCCCCCGATACTGCGACAATTCTGTCTCCCGTGACCCCAATTGCTAGAGTTCTTCGGCTTACCCCAAACGCGCACACTGTGACCCCCCCACCCCTACCCTGACCCTGGATACTGCGATTTCTCGGACGTCGTCTCTGCACCCTAGTGCCGGGATTGTCGCGCCCTCTTCTCACAAACAGGCTGCCGCGATTGTTCCTCTGTGTTCCACAAACGCGACTCTCCTACTACCACCCTCAACCTCACCAGGCTCCAATCGTACCAATAGATGTCTGAATTCTAAAAAATAAGTTCAACTGCGCTGGGTTTTCTTTTTTCACCTTTCTTTTCATTACTTTGCATTTTGTTTTTGAGTGTGCCGCATTTAGAGGGACAATGGGGTGGAATCTTCATGTGTGATGGCTTAGCTAGCATTTGGTAGTAATAATACCATTGGGTGCACTCACATCGGCTTCCCGTATTCCTACTCATAGCGAGTGCGACTCCTTTTGCCCAGTATTGTACTCACTCGTCTTTGTTCAGAATACATCTGCCCCCGAATGTTTTCCTTTAGCTCTCACCAAATACTCCGCTCAAAGAGGTATTTTTGGCAATCATGTATGATCACTCAAGCACTCGCACATATGATAACTGTAGGCCTCCTTATATTGGTGTCTTAAATCGTATGCACCCAGTGCAACTCACATTTTTAGGTGTTGACTTGGCTGGTGGTGTGCATCCCTTAGGGTCAATTCGCTAGGTACCATTACTTGAATATAGCTTTCATGTATTTACGAGGGCTAATTCGGCGTCCGGCAATCAGCCTTGAGGCTCCTGTTCCTTTTTCGGCATGTAGCGTATCTCAAGAGATATAGCAGCGCTAACTGGCTCCAAATGTAGCTAGATTTTTATAAACCATCTCCTTTAGCAAAACCTTTATTTCTTCTACCTCATCGATTGTCGGTTCTCGGAGTCTCGAGCCCCGAACGCTTGTAGACGTATACCAGTGCCCATAGATCACAGATATGATTATGTTGAATTTTTTGAAAGAGAGGACGCTGTTTAGACAATTACCTTAGCCTTCTACTGTAGTGACACCTGTATTACATCTAATTCTAACGAGCTGGAGTCTGGGGTCCTAAGATAGTCAAGAATGCCGAGATCACTACATTGTTGAACACACATAAAAAGGGGAACTTGGAACTCAATAGTGAGTGATAGTATGTGATTCTGACAACCTCAATCCTGCATGTCCATCCTAGTATATAAGACATGATACATCACGTTGAACATCAAAGAACGACAGAAAATCCTCCTCTACAACTATTTTGAGATTCATACAACTACTAGCAGCCTCCATCCAGAAGCCTACCCTGATTGTCATGCACTAATAAGTTGCAGTATGCATAATGAACCTCACCCTAATATGCGAAGTCAGCCAACACTCCGAGTAGGCTACCTGAATAGGCGTAGACACGATATCAGACGCAGCATTGTGGGATTGGGAAAACAAATATTGGCAACACAACAACGTGAATACAGCAGCTCTCCCAGCACACTATCAAACAGAAATGGCTTATCTTAGGGACACTAGTACCAATAAGTACCAAAATACAGGAGGATTGGATGCAACTAAATTGGATGCCAAACCGGATCTAAAAGATTCTGATATGGCCGATGGCAATACACCTAGAGGCACTGCGGAGTCTCCAGCAGCCAAGCTAGAACCAAACTATCACATGACTACAGTGCGGATTTCAATGAGCACTGGATCACAAGCAGCTAATGCAGCGCGATGGACACCAGTAGCTTGTGGGTGAGTCCACTTTGGCAAGGCCTATAGTCTCACTGCAGTTCCGTCATCCAGCATTCCGCGATTTTCATTACCACTGGTTGGCCAGAGTGCTCCTATGTCCCATATCAGGAGTTCTGGTCGAGCCAGTCATACGGGTACATCTGTCGTGGACAACTTGTTAGTGGGCAATTCTGGGCGCAATTTACTGACTTGTGCAGAAAGGCCCATGGTAGAGTTTGCAAAGTTACTCATTCTACAATACACACTATTCAAAGAACCACTCCTGGATGACATGGTTTGGACGGCCCAGTTGCTTAAAATCTGGGATGCTGTGGTCAGGCAGGATGCAGAGAAAGAATACGTCAGACTGTCAGAGCTGTGTATAAATTTGGTACACTGATTCTGGCAAGTGTGATGTGATGTGGTGTATGGTACTAACTTAGAAGGATACATTAAAAGTATGCAGGTGTATGGTCGCAGTTCATATACCGTGTGAAGAATTACATTGTAAAGTTATATGAACTGCGGGATGATCCGCCAGCTACAGCACCTCATGTGGAATATCTTCTCAACCGGGATAGGTTTATGTGCGACACAAAAGCGTATGAGGTTTGTTTCTACCTAGTAACTGCCACATAATGACTATAACTGAATAAGATTGAACGTTATGCAGAACCTGGGCTTCCACTTTCTTGTGCCACCAATTCGTGAGGCTATTTATGTTAAGTATTTCGTGGGAAATATTTTATATGGGATAATGGATTCTGAAAATCTTGGGCGGATCAACTTTGCTATGATCTGCTTGATGTGTGCCATAATTTGTCATACAAATTGTGCATTGAGATTGGGGATATATCAGTAGACACGGGACTTCAAGCGGGAGGCAGTGGGAGGTAGCACTATTCAATTGTTGTAATGAATCATTGGCGACCAAGCTGCTAACTTGTTACCAGACATGGAAGGCCTTTTTGCATGATAGAAACAGATTTGGGCCGAATGCCCAATCAATGTCTAGAATATAATTCCTGGGTCCTTTTGCCATACTTGAGAGATTAAAGTGCAGCAGGATCACGGGGTGCAGCATGACCCTCGTGAAGGATATGATGATGATTGAGAGGCTGTAAAGAAACAGCGCATGAGCTGGGCATCCAACAAGCCTGGAGCGGGACGGCCTGCTCCAAGGCAGTCTAATCGGCATTCATTGTCCTTGGAGCAGTACTGGGGGTGGAGAATCAAGCGCAGCAATTGGATACAACATTTCATCACAGCCAGACATCGATTGTACAGGTGCTGCCATTTCTATGTGTAAATCCCACAAGTCTGGAAGATTCAGGCGAGCGAAGTGCAGGGCCGATAGTTGGACGCCGGGTGAGTCCTTCTCTGACCGGTCACCTGTCACTCAGCATTGACGAGTCTCATGAAGGCCAGAAACTACCAATGGCGATTGGTGAATGACAGCTGGAGGTGGAAGAGTGGGTGTCATAAGAGAGTATTGGGGCAGAAAATTGACAAGAATTAGGAGCATGTAAAGGTAGAAAGTAGTGGATTTAATTTCTCAAACTGTGATGTAAGAGGGGCTTTAAGAGTAAGGAATGGTCAGTGTGGGGGCTCAGATTCAGGGCAAGATTAGCTATGGAAACGGTGAAAAGGGCTGTTACCAGGACATAGCAATGATCGCAATTTGGTGAAATAATCAATAAACTATCAGGACAATGACCAGAAGATATGTGAACAAAGCGTATATGCTGGGGGCCGTGTCCACAATAATCTTCCATGTGGCAAAGGCCATCCAGAAGAGGTCCAGAGATGATTTACTAGAGACAGAATGAGACGAAAGGGTCCAGGTAAAGCCTGGAAATGCCAAATATAGTAGGCCAAAGTCCTGGTCATATGAGCATTTGTAGAAAGAATCAGGATGGAGGGCCGGATACCAGCCAACGCTAGAATAATGCGATATGAGTAGGTACATCCTAAGTGAAAAGGACCAGGAGGAGTACGATCCAGGTAGAAGGCTACAGTACAGGGAAAGTCAGGATGAGGGACGGTAGAAGGGGGAGGTGTCTAGTAGGAGGGGCTATCAATTGGACATGATCGTCAGCCACGGGTTCATAACTAGACAGTTGGAGGACATCTGGGCAGAAGGTCTGATGTCATCAAGACATACAGGATGTAGGGGTCTGACCCAAGATGATGGCAGGATGTGGGATGATGCAAAATGCAGATCAGGATATGACATTGGACCGGCGTCATGTCTTGGCTGACGGCTCATGTTACAATGTCCTGTGCATCAGACGTACAGGTTGCACGCGATGCAGGATATTCTCATTGCTGATAAATATTGGTGTGCCTGCCAGTGATTGACTCTGTGAGATTTTTTCTTGTTTGATCATAGTTTCCACATATTCTTGTAAAGCCATAAGTTGTTTTTCCGATAGTGGCTATATCGGTCCTCAGAGGGGAGTTGATCTTGGAATCAACTTAATGTTATGATCGAAGGAGTGTCTTGGAGCTATTTCTTTTGCCGCCTGACCTCAAAACAAATGCTTGTAATGCCAGTATTTATTTGGTAATAATTAGAGTTTTAGTGTATTTTCAATGGTTTTGATGCTTCCAATCCGATAAGCATTCTAGTCCCAAGTGCCTAATTCATCATATTTGTACATATCCGCTATTCCTTCACCTTCTTCCACACAGTTTTCACAACTTTTTGTGGTAAATGTCCAATTTTCTGTATCTTCTATGCAAGACACCAGGGGTTTACAATGGCACCAACCATACGGAATTATGATTCAATAATGCCCTGCTTTAGCCTCTTCATATGATACTGTGGAGATGTGTTGTTTCTTTCCTAACTCTAATTTTATATGTTGTGTATAACACTTTTCTCCTGACGCAGCTGATGATCCATCAAAGCCTAAGACATCAACTGCATTATTGCGTTCAACTATAGGAATGTGATGGTCTTCAACTAGGTCCTTATTGATAAGGAATACATTAGATTTCAAGTCTAACAAGACTTTAACTTTGTATTACCTGTGGTGTATATGGAGGTACGCGATCACCTGCGGACAGTAGTATTATTTTAGTTTCGGAGAGTCTAATTCCACACACTTAGCGGCCCCTAGATTTTCTTGGTCCTTATGTTAGGACATTGTTGTTGTTGGGTGTAGGTAACAAGATGTTTATTACTATGCCTATATAGTTTCCACTATTGAGGTTGGCTCAGACAAACTAGTAACTCTTTAGCTCTAACAATCTGGATCTACATATATCCCAGTGTTTCACCAATACGCAATTATCCATGACCAGTTTTTAGGCTGGATGACTTCTCCCGCGATGCCAAACCTAGGCTCATAACTGATTCTTACGTGATGATTAGCCATTTTACTCCCTGCAAGTGGGATTCCCATTATCGCCGATTCTTTCTCTTTAGATTTTTATTAGCTCTCCACCTACATCAGAGGAGCCATACACACCAAAGCGGTACATCCTTCCTCCACATTCTGGCCAGAAGACAAGAGAGTACATACATATAATATGACTCAGACTTGTGTGGTAGGTAGAATGGCCCACATCGGTTATCCTCCTGCTGATATTGTTATCAGGTAGATCTTGCCTAGCTATATTCCAACTTCTCTGATATAGTACCTTGCTTACACATGAGTAGCAAGTAGCCATATGGTGACTTCATAAAACTTCATACTATTTGCTCCCGGGTCATGTGGATATGTCAACTCTCCCCACTTTCAGTCAAGACTCACCATATATTCATTCCTTATGTACAAGCTCATAGGTCCCTTATGGGGTCACTTCACTTAGAGCCTACTTACTTTGATCTAGAAAGGAGAGCCTTATTTCGGGCTGGTTTGATCATTTTGGCTTTCGACCTCTGTAGTTGTATACGGACTGTGAGATCTCTGTCATGGTCGGTACCCGTTATACAGAAGCGATACGGGGTTCTTATTTCGAACCAAGTTCTATGTGGACACTCATTATGCAAGCGTCAGCACTGTTAGTACCAATAAACTGCCCTTGGTCAGTCCTTCCTTGTCTGCTAGTTCCCACATCCTGTTCATTCGGACTGGTTGCTCGATGATAGCAACTCTACGTGCTAATTTAGGCTTTATAATAGCCAATCTTGCGCGATGAGTTCCCATTTTTATTACTCTTGTAGTGATGGTTGCTACTAATATATGGGCGTCTCCCCAATACCTTGGATAAGTGTAGTTTTTCTTTCTATAACATGTACAATTCTGGTCCTCCCTCTGCATGTCTATCATACTCTGCGGGATATCAGTGTAGGCCTGTTCGAAGTTTGTGTAGGTTGTCTGTGCCACACCTCCCATCTTTCCTTTGGCCTTTCCAGCTTCTTTTCCTGTTTCCGCTTTAGTGGTTGGGCTCTACCTCTTTTGACAGAAGGTTTGTTAGTCCTTTAACCATTAGCTTTTGAGTCCCATTGGTTTGCTCTTTTGACTTTATGGACTTCTTGTACTTTGGGTAGTTGGTTTCTTCCCAACTTGTTTCTTGCAAGCAGTACTTCGATAGATTGCCCAACCAGCCTTCATGCTGCTTTCTATTCTTGATCTGTATCATATTGTAATATTGATAGCCTATGGACTATTTTTTTGTGAAGTTTGTTCTAAACTTACTCCCACTAGGACTCTCCCATCATGCATACTCAAATATTGTGGTGATGCATAAATGTCAAGAATAGCTCAATATTGCCTTGGTACTTTGCTTCATGTCTTGAAGTGTTTGTCTTTTGGCTTCTAGTAGAGCGAGATATTTAATCATATTATATTTAAACCGAGTCCACGTAGCCAACTCTGGCTAGTGGGTTTCTCCCTGAAGTCCATTTATAGCTTTCCTGTACGAAATAGTATATAGAAGGACTATATCTCTTTGAATACGATTGAGTGAGTAGATGACTCATTCTCAGCCATTGTCCAAGATCTGCTTGTTTCTTTCAAAATAGTCATTATATTGCATATTTTAGACATATATATCTGCAGTGGATTTGGAGTCAAAGAATGGGAGCAATGCTGATAGTCGCTTAATATTTTGCGCCATCGCGTTGTCAAGTATTGCTGCCATACTAGCCTATTCTAGTACTTGTCTTCACTGACCATCGCTAGGACTTCCTTCTCTCGTTCATCTATCCACGTCATCATCGTCGTTATCGTTAGAGTCCTTGGTGTCTCCTCCTTGTACCTCCGAGGGAGATGCATCAGTAGCTTCTTTGCCTTTTACCTTTTCTCTTCTTATTAGAGGGGATTAGTACTCTTCATCATTTGCCTCTTCTGGAACTGAGTGGGGTGGCCCAGGATTCGGTCTTGCAGGTTTCTTGGTCTGATCCACTAAGTCATTTATGGCCTGTACCAGGGTTCTGTAACAGTCTGCAATATCTTTGGCCATTTTGGTCTGCTTTATTTGCAATTTTTGGGTGTTCACATGTTGCTCTTTCATAGCGTCATCTATGTCTAGAAACAATACTGTCAAGGCTTTATCTTGCTCCACAGTTAGATCTCGAAAGAGATTGAACTCACTCGCGAGCTCAGAAACTATTTTTCCTACAGTTTGATCGTCAGCGAGAGCATCCTGTCCTTACTGACCTAGTGTACCATGTAACTGGGTAGTTATATTCTCATAAGCTTCCTACCACTGATCTTAATCTGCTAGTTTGGCCTCCACATCCAGGAGTATAGCTGGTTGTATATCTTTCCTCTCTGCTTTTACCGGAGTCACAGTATCCATAAGATTGCTATCTTATAGTCGCAGAGGTCTTGTCATTCTTCCAATATTGATTGCTGTTAGTCAGACGCCGATCTCTAGTATAACTGATGCATGTAGGGCAAAATCTTTGTTTTGGAAAATCTGTCAAGGAAGGCTCCTCACGATAAAATAGGTAAAGTAAAGATTCATATAGTAAATGATTTTATGTTGCTAGGATCTTTTCTCCATTGCTTGATGATGTCGGTGAAGCTCAGGAGGCACATCGATATTCATATCACACTTCTAAGTATTTGCTGACTACTTCAAACTACGATGTTCCTATAGTACCACTCTGGTTTTGATACGCAAACGTCCAGAATCTTATAAGTGCGAGCACTATTTGACCCTGAAACTGATCAGAACCTTTCACAGTTACGGAATAGTATTCCTTCATTGAGATGACTGTACTATTTGTTATACCAATTAGCTGTCTTCCTCTTCGCTGTCCACATAGACTACTATATTATTGTAGTCAGGTTCACTATCATCCCAGTAGTCTCTTCGATCATGAAGTGATCAGGTTCATGTCGGGCTACCTAGTGCCAATGGCAAGTGCAAACCCAACATGTCAACATCTTAAGAGTCTCCGACCCATCTAGGTCCCCTTTTCTGAGCAAGCTTCCCGTTGTGCTGCCAGCCTCCATGTTGGTGTCCTATTACTAAGACAAACCAACATACACCTGATCTTGGAAGGGTATGGGTAGATTCAGTATGTCTTTTATAGGTTCTACTACTGGGACATTTTCTTCGAGTACTTCACCGCAAATGTCCTGTCACCTACAGCCCATAGTTTAAGAAGCCTAACGTTAGAGTTTATTATTTCAATGTGCCTGCAACAGATATCCTCCTTTATACTTTCCCGATGTCACCAAAGTTCCTCACTTATATATCGTGCGAACCACCTGCGGTCAGTTAGATGGCAGCGATGTAGAAGGTATCTTGAAGTAGGCTTCATTGACTCGATATTTTAGTTACAGGACACAAATCTTGAAATCTCGCTAAGGACGTGCGGGCCCCACAAGTTGGTCAGAGGGAAATGTTAGCTCTAGTTTATCGAGGGTCTGTGCGCAGTTACCCTACCATTGGTCTGTGCACCTTTCCTGTCTTAGAATTCCATATGCCTAACAGTGGCACTTCCATCAACTTTAATGCATTCTCTTGCGTTGCACCAGTAACCCCATTGACGGCAATATTGGCACAGTCGATGGAGGTTTCAATATCTTGCTGAATTCATGGGAGAGTTATCCCTAAGCACTTCACCAAACGTTTTTAAGTTGGCCTCATGCTCCTTAGAAGGTTTAAGAGTTTAGGATCTTGATATACGTTGTAAACTAGATACATTGAAGGAACGCGGGAAAGAAGGTACCACTCCACATCGGAATCATGGGTGAACTGGTATTCCCAGAGATCGACTACATTTTACTGTGTCATCTGTTGCCAGATCATCTGGCTCGGTATCAGTGGGTTCTCCCTCAGTTATTCTATGTATAGGGCGCTGCGATACTTCCGCCATCCCATCCTAGTGTTTATCTAATCGCATTAACCTTAACATTGTCTTGTTGGGCTCTGGGTCTGGTACTGGAAGCCAATATTCTCGGTCTCCCCTAAACGGTTTGCGGAATTTGATAAATTGTAGGTGGTGGAATAGGTACTGCTTTAGAAATATTATAGATCAGTTGGGGCGATCTGATTCAGGGTTTAGAACTTGAATTTCCCTTTTTGTGAAGGTTTAAAATGTACTTTTAGTACATATATGGGTTTTAGGTACAAGCTGAGCAAGCTAGTTGTGAGGGGCTAATAGTGCCAAGTTTCTTATCTTCGGAGTACAGGGTACTCCACGCGGCGAGGTCTTCGGACTTGGTTGAACTTCTCATGACATTCGAACTATTCCAGGTATGATATATGCACTTGAATTGATTCCTTGTTGGGATCCTAAGAGGTATTGTTAGCTACTAGTGTTCTTGTGTGAATTCTTCTTCGATTTCGAATAGCTCAGTGTCAATAATAGCATCGCATGTATGAAGGTAAATGGGACAGTGAGGTACATTGAAAATGTAATCGAAGTCTGAGCTGAGGGTGGAGTTGGAAGTAAACTCGTAGTTTATATAGTGAGGTTTGGTAACCAGAGAACTATCAATATACTGTTAGGCAGATGCCAAATTCAAGTATAACTGTGGGACGGAGATCGAATCTCTGATTGGAGAATCCATCTTGGAAGGCTTGTCTTGATAAAATAGATAAAGTCAAGACTTATATCGTAAACAATCTTGTACTGATAAGATCTCTTCTCTGTTGCTAGATGATGTCTGTAAAGCTCATGAGGTACTTCG
Organism: Tuber brumale; assembly: GCA_014065205.1. NCBI lineage: Eukaryota > Fungi > Ascomycota > Pezizomycetes > Pezizales > Tuberaceae > Tuber > Tuber brumale. The sequence goes on along the minus strand of JACCEG010000415.1, from coordinate 92,025 downwards.
ATATTTATAACCTATATCTGAGTATTCATGGACTACTTCTAACTACTAGGCCTGTAAAGTACTACTTTGGTTTTAACACGCAAATGTCCAGAATTTTATAAGTCCGAGGACCGCTTGACCTTGAAACTTATCACACCCTTTGACAGTTCCGGAATAGTATTCCTCCATTGAGATGACTGTGCTATTTGTTATACCAAACAGTGGCCTTCAACTTAGCTGTTTGGGTAGACTATTATATTACCTTAGTCTTGTTGACTATCGTTCTAGTAGTCTCTTCGGTCATAAAGAGATCAGGTCCATGAGGGGCCACCTAGTGCCAATCGCAAGTCCCAGTCCCTATGTTAACATCTTAAGGGTCTTTGACTTTTCTAGGTCATCCTTTCTGCATGTGCTTCCCCTTGGTCGGCCAGCCTCCAGAGGGGGGTCCTATTACTAGGACCAATCAACAAACAGCTGATCTCAGAAGGCTATAGATAGATTCGGCATGTTCTCAATAGCCTCTACGATAGGGTCATCCACTTGCAGTATTTCGCCAAAAACATCCTGTCACTTGCGGCCTATAGTTTAAGAAGCCTAACCTAGAAGCCTACCATCTAAATGCACCTCTGCTGGATCTCTTCTAATCTACTTTTCATATGTCATGAAAGGTCTCCTTCTGTATAACCTATGAAACGCATGTGGTCCGATGGATAGTGGCAACGTATATGGTATTATGAAATACGCTTCACAGATGTGACAGTTTAGTTACAGGACACAACTCTCGATATCTTGCTAATGACATGTGCGCCCCACAAGTAAGCCTACCCCAGGTATTGGCCTTTTTGTAAATCAAGGGTCTGTACTCAGTTACCCTACTGTGAGGTCTGTGCCCTTGTCTCAGATTTTCATATGCCTAACCTGAGCTCCCTCCTCCTAGGGTTCTCTTCAAATGCCTTTATAACTTTTATAAGTTTTATAAAGACATTTTAAGACTCAGTATAGTCAGGGTAAAACCCCTTCCACATCTACTTGGCCATGGTAGGAAAACTATTTCCTCACGGACTTACTTCTATTCTTCTTGGCATGTCTGGATTTTCATTGTGAAAGTTTTTTTCCACTTCCTCTGCATATTCCATACCAGTGGTTGGCTCCCATATGTTCACATCTTCTGAACACCCTTGCTATTTGACAAAGTACTACAGTTCCCACTTTTCTTGATAGAGGCTGTGTACCCATTTTCTGGAGGAATTTATATGCCTTCTTGCGATTTTTTCAACCTCCCCTTATAGATTGCTGTCGATGTCTCACGGTTCTCTAGTAGATTGTTGGTGATTATTGTGAACTGATTCGTGATAGAGTTCTAGTAATGCAACATAGAAGTTGCAGTGAATGTTCCAACGATTAGATTTGTTGAGCTTGCATGCTCATGATCCATATTTTTTCCACATTTGGAAGCAACTCGAAAGCTTAGGGCTCAGCTTATTTTATTTTTGTTGGATATGAATAGTTTTTGCATTTAACTTTACTTTGACCCTGATGCTGAAGTCCTGCACTTGTCTAGCTTTTTGGTCCTAGTGTTTTGACCTTCTGTACAGTGTATTTTCTACTGACCCTCTCAATTGTTCATGTATTAAATTAATCCGGTTGGCGTAATGTGTTGCTCTAGGATTTTGAGCTTCTCTCTCCGTCATCCACTCGGTCTGTGGATCCAATCTGTTATTAGCATTGAATGGTAACATCCCATTAGTGTTGGTAGCGGAATCATTGTATGTATGTTCAGCATGTTGTAATAGCTGATACCAGTCATTCTGATCATAGTGGACAAAGCTCCGTAGATATCTTACTTGTATTTGGTTGGTATATTCTGTTTGTTCCCCATTTTGAGGATGGTATACTGTTAACATTTTTCCCTTAATTTCCCGAGCCTCGGAAAGGGATTCGGAGAATTCTCCTTCGAACTTGCAGTCAATATTTGAGATGATTTCAGTTGGCAGGCCATGCCACCTACAGCCCTCTTTCAGGAATATGTTTGCGACATCTTTTACCATAGCCAATGTCTAGAGTCTAACCAAATGTGCTGTTTTTGTTAATTGATCAACCACTACCATTATCTGAGTGTGTCCTTGCAACTCTGGTAGTTGTATGATAAAGTCCACTGTGATAGACACCCATGCTACGTATAGTATTTGCAGTAGTTGCAATAATCCATACTTAGTGTGTCTAGGAGCTTTGTTATGTTGGCATTCATTGCAGGATTATATATAGTCATTGACCAAATCTGTAACTCCTTTCTAGTAGAAGTTGTACATAATGATTTCCTAGGGCTTTTCTTGTCCGAAATGTCTAGCAACCCTTGCATTGTGACATCTGTCTATGACCTTGGTGTAGAGTACCTGACTATTTGGTACAAATAGTCTTTGCTTATAATATAGTAGATCATCGGTTAAGGTCTAATGGTTGTGGAAATCTTTTCCTTCATCTCGTAGCTGAATGAGTTCTTCTCTCTGTTGCCTACAAGCTACGCCCATCTCGATATCTGCCTGCAGCTTTCTTAAGAATTCACGATTAAACTACTTCATACTCTTTTGTAGTATAATCGCATTTGACAACAAAAGTTTTTTCCGGTATTTCTCTAATGTCCTACTAATGTTCATTGCCTTTAGCTGATGCCTGCAGGTAACTGATGCTGTATTCCTGTTCTTTGATGATGCAGGATCTTGTCACTATATCAGAGCTTCTGCGTTTTTCTTTCCCGCATTCTATTTCTTCCAAGCACTCTAACGTACTTCACCAGGAAGTGACACAACAGCGGTAAGTGATTTAAATGGTAATATGAGTCACAAAAAGCAACAACTCAATCAGTTCTCAATCAAATTTCAAGAAATCAAAGGATTTCAGTTAAGAGTACATATGAGATCTAGTTCAGACCTTGAAAAAATAGAAAAATTGAATATTCTTAGTGAAGAAAATGAAAAAAGAGCAAATAAATCTGCCTAAAATAGTACGAAAGAAGAGAAGAAAAATTGGGATATAGAAATAGGTGAGGTAATGCAAGAAGGAGATAAAGGTGATCTACTACTAGTATAAATAATAAAACAAATAATAGTTATCAGGTGTTGAAGCATTTAGAGTAGATAAATCATGAAGAAGTAGGTTGATTTGATAGTAAAATTATGATGATGCTTGAACAGGTTTTGATGGAAATGAGAGATAACAAATAAGGTGAGAAGAGAAATATGGAGCTGAGAGAAGGTTAGTATACTCAGGAGGTTTCTAGGAGGATGGATTTAATGGGTTAGGCTGATTGTAAGACTGTTTTTATTATATTTGTTATGGACAGTGTAACCGCCGCTCAAGAGATATAGTAAAGGCAGGATTAATGGGCTTTGTTCTGTACGAAGGTAGTAACTAGTGAATCAAGGTCCAGAGGCTTCACCCGACGCTATTGGATAGACTCCTTACTGTATCGTTGTTAGATATCCTACCTATCTCCTGTATATCAGAGTACCGCTGCGACAGGCAACAACCCTTGGTTAGTTTTCCGGTAAAGGGTAATACTTCTCTTGTTCATTATGTAACCTTGACCGATTCTTGTTCTTCTATCGAGACTCTGATTATTATTCTTAGACCCTGGTCTTCGTTCTTTATTTGAACTCTAATAATTAGATTGTATCTTGATAGGATTTGCGAGGTGGTAGAATAGATTCTATTCACAATAGTATAGGTAAGAAAGTATAATAGGTGGTTGCGTGAAGAACTAACTACCAGGCTCTACCGGCCTCCTTTTATAGTCCTTCACTCAACCCGCTTATAAATCAAAACAACTATGAGTCATAACCGTGACTCATGAAAAACATCATATGACCGCATCATTGGTCATGTGCGTAAACCACATGATCTCTAAACAGATCATGTGCGTGAAAGTAAAACCAACTGCGCAGCCCCCTTGGCCTCGTGCGCTGCCCCCATGACCTCTTAATAGGTCATGTGCGTGAAAGTAACATATAACAAATAAAACCCTATGACTCCTAACTATGAGTCATAGTGCGAAACCAATCTTCCACTTCTTGCCGCAAACATCTCCTTCCACTATCTGCCACAGAACTGTGACAATCGTGACTACTATAGTCTCTGAGATGCTTGGTAGATCTGCAACTAAAGATTCTTTCAGCCAACAGAAAAGAGTAACTATTCAACTAAGTTTATTGAAAACCCTCAGTCTGCCAAAGTCTGCTTCTTCTAACATGAAGAATAGGGGTTCTTAAATACACTTCTCAGGCTACCCAGAGCCTTATTCTCATAACATGAAAGACTCCTAATTGGTAGCCTTGAAACCTAACATAAAACATATAAAGTGTGAAACCGATACTTGAAACCAAATATAAAACATATAGAGTATCAAACCGATACTCAGAACCAAATGTAAAACATATAGAGTATCATACCGATACTCAAAACCAAATATAAAACATATAGAGTATCAAACCGATACTCAAAACTAAACATGAAACATATAGAGTATCAAACTAATACTACAAACCAAACATAAAATATATACAGTATCAAACCCTATACTATCAGGCTAGAGGCACACCTCATTTCCTGAAACAAATTCAAAATACAAATAGTATCCCCTGATATTTGAAAATCCTAAACCAGTAACTAGTATCGGTTACAGATAGCTCTACTGTTAGTTTTATAGCAGACTTTGTAAAATTTGGTTCAGTATATATTACAAATTATAAAATGATTGATAAAAAATCTTTGCTTATACTTTTCGGATAAGGAATATTTGTATTGTAGATGATTTTATAGTCTGTTATTACCATCTTTTAATTTATATTAGTTTATATTTAATATCCTCTATATTCTTGTAATATAAGTAGGTCTTTTTCACTCACCAACATTCCACTAACACCAGTAAGTGGTTTCTTAGTCTCACGCTTGCAGATACCAGTTACTCTCAATTGGCTAGCTTATTCGATATACTTTCACATTTTGTTCTCATATTATATTTAGTATATAAATTCAAGCTTATTGCCTATTATATTAATTTTCAGCCTACTATCTTAGGTCAAAGCTTTCGAAAAAGGTACTAATGACAATAATGTCACTAATGAAATGTTCCTGCTTCTAAAGTAGTCTTATAGAAAACACTATATTGACCTTTATCAAATGAAAAATAGAGTTTAAGTAATATTATTAACTAGCCATTAACTTATACAAAATTATTGCCATACCAAGAACTGTAAGGTCATTCATGTTCCATGCTGTGTAGGAAATCATTTCTTAACTATTTTTCAGCAATTTGTACTATATAAGAGATTAGCCTTTACAAAATTCATAACAAGACTAATTGTAGAAATATTAGTACAAAATATAATACAAATAGTTTTACTATGACCAAAACTCCTTGAATCTATCCTAATAGAAACCTCCTAACTGTACTAACCTTCTCTCAAGTTCATATTTCTCTTCTAATCTAGTATGTTATTTCTAACCTCTCCCAAACTTATTACAAGTATTGTCATAATTTTACTATTCAATCAAGCTACTTTTTCATGATTTATATACTCCAAAATGTGTAACACCTGATAACCATTATTCCTTTCATCATTGATACTAATAGAAGTTAACCTGAATCTCCCTTTTATATAACCCCACCTACTCCTCTGCCTCTGTTTGTCTTCTTTTCTTTCTTACAGCTTTTTATAGATTTCCTTGCTTTTTTCCGGTTTTCTTCACAGAAAATCTTTCTTTGTTTCTTTTTGAGGCTTAAACTAGTTCCACTATTTATTCTCAATTGATATCCTTTTATTTGGTGCAATTTAGTTGAGAACTAATTGAGTTGTTGCCATTTTTGACCAATACCACGATTTGTGATATCTCCTGGTACTTTGTTACGTCTCGGTGAAGAATGTTACTTCCATCATGTCTATGGTATTGATTGTTTCTACAACCTGTTAGGCTATGCAATCACCTATTCATATCTGGCAGCCTATGTCTTTATGGTGGAAAAGTACAACCTGGAGTTCGCTGGTATAATCGGTGTCAATCACTCCGGCTCCAATGAAGATTCCGCTTCGAACTGCTTATCCACTTCTTGGAGCAACTCTTCCATAAGCTCCTTTGGGTAGCCTCAAGACTATCCCAGTCAATATTAATACTGGTCCATATTTCGGGACAATGTCATCCTCTATGGCATATAGGTCATACCCTGCTACTATTCTTGAGCTCTTTGTTGGCAAGTATACCATTTTGCACAATCTCTTAACCCTAATTATGGATTCCTTTCCACCTCTTTGAGGTTCCAAATCCAAATCTTTGTCTCCATCTCAGTTGGCTCCTTTATCACCTACCCTTGCTACTCATGATACCAGGAAACTTTCCACTTTCATAATTTTCTATTTACAATACATAGTTCTCTTTTCACAACAGTACTCTAGCGGTCTATTTAATACATCAAGCTTTCCGCCTTTCCTGCCTGGTCTGTATACAAGACGAAAATTGTATTCTACTAACTTCTGCACGCTGCGAATTGAATGGCTGGTCTAGACCTTCGAGGTAATGAAGTCTAGTAGGTTTTGATGGCCGGTAAAGACTGCAAGTAGTTTTTCCATTCGGATCAAGTAGTGCCTCCATTCTTTGAACCCTTCCATGATAGCAGAAAGTTATTTATGATAAATTTCATAATTACGCTCCGCTATCTTTAACTTTAATGAATGGAATGCTACTGAATTTACCTTTTTCTCAAAGTATTGAGAAAAGATGAAACCATGTGCTAAATGGCTAGCATCGGTATCTACTGCTGTTTCTCTTTCAGGAAAGAGGTGGTGAAGTATGGTAGCTGTGATGCAATAGTGCTTTAGCAATTCCCAAGTTGTATTCTGCTTAACTCCCCATTTGAAATTCTTTAGATTTTCTTATAAGGTCTTGGTTATTGGTTTGTAAATAGCTAAGTGGTTTTTAATGAACTATCAGTTGAAGTTTGCGAATTCATTAAAGACTAGCATCTTTCTAAGCAACTTAGGTGGTTTCCAAACCATTATGGATTTCACCTTATTGGTGTCCATAGACACCCCATCAACTGCCACAATATAGCGGAGGAATTCTACTACTTTGTTGTGGAAAGTCAACATTTTTAGTGATACCGCTTATTTAAAGTCTGATAGACTTTATGACACCATTTTGATGCCTTTGATGTGTTCCTTTTCATCCTTTGAATATATGAGAATATAGTCGAGGTAACATATAACTCCAAAATCTAAATATTCTTTCAGTACTTAGTTAATCATATCTTGGAACATTGCCAGAGCAGTAAATAATCCAAAAGAAATAACTTTATATTTGTAGTATCCATATCTCATACAGAAAGCTGTGGTCCATTTATCTCTTTCCTTAATGCTTATCAAGTGGTACCCATTTTTAAGGACTAAGTTGGTGAAGATCTTCATGTCGGCCATGCAATTCCTAAGTTCAGCCATTAATGGAAGGCGATGTTTGTTAAAGATGGTAATCTTATTTACATTTCTGTAGTCCACAAATAGGCGTAGTCAGGAATCTGCTTTGGGTATGAATAATATCGGTTCTCCTGCTAGGAATTGCCTTGGGGTAATCTTTCCTTGTTTGATCATGGTTTTCAAGTATTCCCGTAAAGCCTTAAGCTGTTTTTCCACCTGTGAATATATCGGTCTCAGTGGGGAAGTTGATCCTGGAATCAACTTAATCTTATGATTGAATGTTCTTCTTGAGAATAGTTTCTCTGCTGTCTGGGCTTCAAACAGATATTTATAAGGCCAGTATTCTTTTGGCAATGATTCAAGATCCACCATGTTTTTAAAAGTTCCAATCCGTCCAATACGACAAGCATTTGGTTCTTCAGCGCCTGATTCGTCATATTTCAATATATCAGCTATTTCTTCAACCTCTTCCATGCAGTTTTAGCAACCTTTTGTGGTGAAAGTCCAATTTTCTGCATCTTCTATATGTGACACTGGGTGTTCATAATTCCACTAACTAAACAGAATTATCATACCATAATGACCTGCTTTAGCCACTTCACAAGACACTTCAGAAATGTGCTGGTACTTTTCTATCACCAACTTGATAGGTACTGTATAACACTTCCCTCTTGAGGTAACTGTTGATCCATCAAAGCTTAGGATATCAACTTCATTGTTCTGTTCAACTATAGGAATGCGAAGGTCTTCAACTAGGTCCTTATACATAAGGAATATGTTGGATCCTCCGTCTAACAAGAGTGCAACCTTGTATCACTTGTTGTGTACGTGAAGGTAAGTGATCCCCTCTGGACATTAGTATCGTTTTGGTTTTGGATAGTCTAATTTCACACTCATAGCACAGATAAATATTTCTTGGTTTTTGGGTTTAGGCGTTATTGATATTGAGTGTAGGTAACAAGATGTTTGTTTCTACACCCACATAATTTCAACCATAAAGGTCTCCTCAGACAAACTCGTAACTTATTAGCTCTAACAATCTAGGCCTACATTCTAAGTGGCATTTCACCAATACGCAATTTGCAAACAACTAGTTTTCAGGCTCGATGCCTTCTCCCAATACACCAGACCTAGGCTCCTAGCCAAGTTTTGGGCGGATATTAGCAATTTTACAATGCGTGTGTGGGGTTTCCATTATCAAGGATCCTTTCCCCTAGGGTTTCGGTTATTAGTCTTGCAACCTCAGAGGAGCCTTGCATATCAAAGTAGTACATCCCTGCCCCACACTCGGACCAGAAGGCAACATAGTACACACGTGTAATACGATTCAGACTCCTGTGGTGGGTAGTACAGCCTACGTCGGCTGTCCTCCTGCTGGTATTATCATTAGGCAGATCTTGCATCCTTATATCCCAACTTCTTCAGTATAGTAACTTGCTTGCACACGAGGAGCGAGCAGCCACTAGCTAACTGGAGGAAGTTTATACAATTGGTTTTCAGGTCATGTATGCATGTTATCTATCCTCTCTTTCGTTGTGAACTCTTCATATATTGATTCTGGTATTCGAACTAGCTAGTTCCTCATTGGGTTTCTTTACTTAGAGCCTACTTGCTTTGATCTTGAATGGAGAGACTTGCTTAATACAGCTTTAACGATTTTGAGTTTCAACTCCCATAGTTGCACATGTACTACCGAATCCCTCTCATGATCAGTACTCAATATACCTCAACCAAAGGGGGTTCCCAATTTGATTCCAGTTCCATATGGACACTGAATACCCAAATGACGTCACTGTTAGTGGCAGTGAACTGACTTAGGTTAGTTCTTCATCGCCCGCTAGTTTTCAGATCCTATTCATTTAGGCTAGTTGCTGGACAGTATTGACTCTGTGTGCTAATATAGGCTTTACAATAGCTGATCTTGGGTGATGTATTCTTGTCTTTATCGGTCTTGAACTGACTGTTGCTGCTGATATATGAGCATCACTCCAACATGTTTGATAAGTGTATTTATTCTCTCAAAAATGTCAGCAATTCTTTTCCCATCTGCGAGGGTCTATAACACTTTACGGAATGCCAGTATGAGCTTGATCGCTGTTGGTATGAGTTGGTTTGCCACACCTCACAACCATCTTTCGGCCTCTCCGGCTTATGTTCTTATTTTCATTTTCATGGTAGGGCTCTACCTCCCTTGATACAAGGTTTATTAGTCCTTTATCTCTTTGGTTTAGAGTCCCATAAGTCTACTCTTGTGACTTCCGCGATTATTTTCGGCTTGGATAGTTGGTCTCTTGCTAGCTTTTCTCTTATCACAAGAAAAGCACCTAAGCAAACGTCTTGGTGAAAATGTCGGATAAGCGAAGTCAACGTAACTGTGCAACAAAAAACACCTATTCAATTTTCATCACAGCAGCAACCATGGTACCAAAGACATCACCCAAAGAGCTTAACCAAGTTGAGAAAGGAATGATTATTGCCTTTTTTGAGATTTTTCAAAAAATTTCTACTGTCAGCCAGATAGTTGGCCGCCCTTGATCAACAGTCAGAAACTTCCTTGCAAGATCACTAAAGTGGGGTTCAATTGACAACCTTCCCCACTCTGGCTGGCCAACCCAGCTCTCTCAGAGAGCTAAGCGATCATTAGTGCGAGGCGCAGGGGTCTACAGAGACTGGGATAGGGAAAGGTTACGGCAGATTTTAGCTCTAAATGTTTCTCTCTCTACAGTGGACTGGGCCTTAGGAGAAAGTGGTATTAAGAAGTGGCCAGCTAAGAAAAGAGGGAAGCTTACACCTGAGCATGCTCAAAAAAGGCTAGCATGGGCTAAGGCACACCGGAATTGGACCTCTGAAGACTTTGAAGGGGTTATCTGGAGTAATGAATGCTCTGTGGAAAGAAGTCGCAATCCTAAGCTGCAATGGGTCTTCAGATCAGCTTCTGAAAAGTGGCATCCTGACTGTGTTAGAGGGATGGGAGAGAGAATAGATATTTCTTTGATGGTCTGGGGATGTTTTTGGGGCAAAAACTGGGGAACCTTTGTGCCTTTGGTTGTGAAATCCATTGACCAGTGGGTCTACCTCCAGTTGCTAGAAATTTGTCTTATCACAGTCCTGACACATGTTGGCGACACCCTCGCTGATTCCATCTTTCAGCAAGACAACTCTACTGTCTGTACCGCTCAGACAGTTCTAGATTGGTTTGATGAAAATGGCATTGAACTGGCTGAACACCCTCCTTGTTCACCTGACCTTAACCTTATTGAGCATGTGTGAGTTGAACTGAAGAACAGACTTCAGATTCAGTATCCAGATATTGCTTCAATACCTGGTGGCCCTCGGAAGGTCAAGCAGAAGCTAGTTGAGGCATTACCCATAGTATGGGATACAATACCGTCTGGTTTTATTGAGTCTTTATGGAGGTCAATGCCTGACCGGGTTCAGGCTGTTATTGCAGCTAAGGGGTGGTACACCAGATACTAGCAATGGTTTTTTTAATTTTTGATTTTATTTATATGTAAAGGCTGGTCCTAGAATTCACTCTCTTTAATTTCTTATCATTTCAAGCTTTACTGGTTGAATTATTGCAATTTCTTTACTCTATGGTTGCCTTGGCTACAATTGTTGAAATAAGCGATCACCAAGACTTTTGACTAGTTGCTTTATATCCTCTGATCGACCACACTCCCTTAGCATCTCTTCCCATTCTTGATTCTTATCTTATTTAATTGCCTATAAGCTGCGAATTATTTGTTTTGCAAGTTTGTTTTTGTCTTCCTCTATCCTGGACTCTCCCATCATTCCCGCTCTAATGTTTAGATTGTGTATGAATGATAGGCATAGCTTGATACTGTCCTTATACTTGAACAGCTTCATATCTCTAAGTGCTTAGCTTTCATCTTCTATTGGAGCGCAACCTATGATCATATCATGTTCCAATTGAGTCCCTGTCGCCAGTTGTGGCTACTGTGTTTCTCTCGGAAGTCCGTCTATAGCCTACCTGTACCAAATAGTATACGGAAGGACTATATCTACTTTGGTACCATTGAGCGCATATATAATGCGTTCTGAAGTGTTGTCCCAAATTCACGCGTTCATTTCAAAATAGTCAGCACATTGTATAATCCAGATGTATACATCAGGAGTGGATTTGGCCTCAAAAAATAGAGAAGGTTACGATAGTTACTTAAGATTTAGCACCATCGCATTGAAAAGTGTTTCCGCCATACCAGACGGCTCTGTTGTTTGTCCGCAGCTACTGTGGCTAGGCCTTCCTCCTCTTCTACCTCTCTCCTCATCATTATCATTATCATCGCCTGGGTCCTCATAGTCAGCTCCTTGTATCCCTGTGGGGTATACACTAGTAGCTTCTTTGCCTTTCTCCTTCTCTTTTCGCATTGGAGGGAAATAGTAGACCTCATTATTTCCCTCTTCTGGAACTGAGTGTAGGGGTGCAGGATTCCACCTCTCCAGTTATTTTGTCCTATTCACTACTGTATTTATAGCCTTTAACAAGCTTCTGATAAATTCTGAGGTGTCTCTGGCTATTTTGGTTTGTTCGCTTTGCGACGTCTAAATCTTGGTATGTTGCTCTTTCATGCCATTATGTATTTCTAATAATAACGTCATCAAGCTATAATTTTGCTCCACCATGGGATCTCGCATGAGATTGAACTCACTACAGAGTTCTTAAACTAAATTCCTCAGAGTTTCATCAGCAAAAAGAATATCCTGTGTCCCGTACCTTCCGGTCGTCCAGGCACTGACCCTTACATCCTCTGCATCCTGACCATGTCTGATGTTCTGCCCATTCCTCCTAATGCTGTCTGATTGTCAACTCTGGGCTCACTATTATGTCCTATTACTGGCCCCTCTATCCAGAGTGCCCCACCTCTTGTGCTCCCTCATCACAACGTTCTCTATGTAGTGTCCTTTTACCCCAATCACACCCATCCATGTCTGTTTCGCTTAGGATATACCGACTCTCAGCAACTTGTTCTGGCATCGGCTGGCATCCAGTCTTGCATCCTGATTCTCTCCATTGCTGCTCATACCACGCGGACTTTGGCATACTATATTTAACATTTTCCCGTATTACCTTCACCATTTCATCGCATCTGGTCTCTAGTATATTCCTTTTGGACCTTTTCCAGATGGCCTTTGATGCGTGGTAAATTATTGTGGAAACAGCTCCCAGCATATACACTTTATCCTTCCATCCTCTGGTCATTGTCCTGATAGTTAATTTATTATCTGTTAGGCATATGGAAATCCGAGACATGTGCACAGACCTGTGGTAGGTAACTGTGCACAGACATGCGGTAGGTAACTGTGCACAGACACTCGATTTACCGCAATGCCAACACCCAGCTCCTGCCCCCTTATGGGGCCCACACATCATTAGCGAGATTTGAGAATAGCGTCCCATGACTAAAATGTCACATCAATGAAGCCCACTTCACAACACCAGATACATCGCCGCCATCCATCCGACCACATGCAGTGCGGATGATATACAGGAGGGGACCTTTGCCGAGATCAGGGAAGTGGAGCGGAAGAGGTCCGTAGGTAGCTCATTGAGAAAGTAGGCTTCAACAATCGGCTTTCCAAACTATGGGCCGAAGGTGAGGGGATGATTTTGGTGAAAGACTGTAGCAGAATGTCCTAGTAGCAAGAGCTATTAAGGATATACCGAATCCACCCATACCCTACTGAGATCAGCTATAAGTTGGTTGGTCCTAGCAATAGGACCCATCAATGGAGGCCGGCAGAGTAAGGGGCAGCACGCGCAGAAAGGAAGACCTAGATAAGATGGAGACTCGGAAGACGTTAACACATGGGGCGCAGACTTGCTATGGGCTCTAGGTGATCTGGCTTGAACCTGATTACTTCATGACAGAAGAGACTACGGGAACGTTAGTCAACAAGACTGAAGTAATATAATAGTCTATGTAGATATCTAAGCTGAAGGCCGCTGTTTGGTATAACAAATAGCGCAGTTATCTCAACGGAGGAATACTATTCTGTGTCCGCAAAAGGGTATGAGAAGTGTCAGAGTTAAACAGTGTTCATACAAATAATATTCTGGACTTTTGCTTATCGAAACCAGAGTCGTACATCGGAGACAGGGTAGTTAGAAGTAGTCTGCGAACGCGCAGATGCGGGAGGTAAATATCGAAGTACCTCCTGAGCTTTACAGACATCATCAAGCAAAGGAGAAGAGATTTTATCAATATTAAATTGTTTACCTCATAAATCTTTACTTTACCTTTACCTTATCAAGACAAGCCTTCCTCGACAGATTCTCCGAAACAAGACTTTTGGCCTATGTCCCTCAGTTATACTAGAGATTGGCATCCGCCTAATAGTATATTAATAGTTCTCCTGTTACCAAGGCTCCCTATATGAACTATGAGTTGCCTTCAAACACCACACTCAGCTCAGACTTCGATTATATTTTGGAAGCACCTCACTGTCCCATTTATATTCATTCATTTGAAGAAGTCTTCGATACTGAACTATTCGAAATCGAAGAAGAATTTACTCAGGAACCATGCTGGTTTCCCATACCTTTCAGGATCCCGATAAGTGATCCTTTCAAGTACATTACTCGTACCTGGTACAGTTCGATCTTGGAGTGGAGTTCTACTGAGTCACAAGACCTTATCAATTGGACTACCTAGTACTCAGCAGTCAAGAATGCAGCCACTGTTATCCGGGGGCCAAACATCCCCTCAGCCTGGGCCTAAGAAACCCTTATATATACGATGAGTACATTTTGACTCTTTAGAAGAGGGAAATCCAGGTTCTAAACCCATAATCAGATCGCCCAAATATTTCTATACCATCTCCAAAAGAATACCTCCTGTGCCACCTTCGCTTTATTAAATTCCTCAAACCTTTTGCAGGAGATCGAGAATATTGGCAGCAGGTGCCAGACCCCAAATCCTACAACACAGTATTGGGATTAAATTTATCAGAAAAGATTTTCAACAGAATGGCCCAAATACCTGAAGACCTAACAAAGAGGATAATGGCGAGAGAGTTGATGGACACGCGACCGGATAGACTGGATTCGACAGGGACCGATGATTCAGCCATACATAGTCTCTTCCCAGTAACTACGCAGGAACAGACATTTCAGCAATGAGCTTCACCCTCTCAGCGATACTCGATTATCGCAAGTACACACACGATATCACTGTCTTCCATAAGAAAACGAGGCTCTGATGACGCTGTAAACCTAGCTAAGCTAGCTGCCTGTTCGGAGATAACATTGGGTCGGACAAGGCAGGATATGGAGACCTCACTCGACCAAGCCAATATCGCCTTCGAACATTTGACGGGAGCTACCCAAGATAATACTATAAAATCAATTAAGGTTCAACCGCAAATCACTGAGGGACCAGATGTCTACGACAACTGTAGCGTAATCTTGTTGATGCAGCTGCCAGGTGTGGAACAGGAGGTCAAGGGTATCCAAGAAGAAATGCTACGAGAAGTGGCAAAGAAGATTGATGCCCAAGATAGGTGTCAACAAGAACATGAAGAGGTAACGACCAGGTTACATGGGATACTCTGGCAAGAAAGCCAGTCGGCATTAGTCCGAGATCAAACATTGGAACAAATGGTCATCAATCTAAGGGCCGAATTCCCAGAATTCCGAAATCAAAGCATCACGCGGGAAAGACAAGTCAACCGTACCCCAGGACAAATGCACCTAAATCAGACTACTCGCCAAAGGGAGATCCGCAGGTCAAAAGACCAGTAACAGTAGTAGAATGATGAGATAAAAAATACTCTAAAGGTATTAACGGCATCGATAAACAGGATGTTGGCCACTGCACCAAGTCCTGAAGCTGTGGGCCCACACCCTTACCGGCCATCAAAGAAACTGGTAACTAGGAATACTACACTCCACCTCTAGGTAAGGATAAGGGGAAAGGCATGGGGGTCGCTAATGCATCCCCCTCTCATGCCTAGGGAGGTGACCCTGGAGATCCTAGTGACAACAATTACAATAACGATATGTCAGGAAGAAGGAGAGGAAGTCCTAGCCGGGGCAGGCGAGGACTGACACCAGAACAGTCTGGTATTGCAGAGACACTTGCCAATGCCCTATAGCTAAATATTAAGCTACCACCAGAGCTACCCCCATTCTGTGAAGATAAACCCGCACACGACATATGTGTGTGGATTTTACAATGCGCTTACTATTTCAAACGAAACACGCGGATCTGGGACGATGCACGGGAATGAGTCATATATGCTCTCAGCCGTATTGGATGAGATATAGTGCTTCCTTATGCTATTTGGTAAGGCCAGGCTATGTATGGACTGCAAGGGGAAACCGAGTAGCCAGAGCTGGCTACATAAACTCGCTATGAACGTGAGATAATCAAGCCATTCGCCCTGGTGAAAGCTGAAAGACTAGCACTTTGTGCTATGAAGCTAGTTCAGTACGAAGAGAGTATTGAACATTACCTTACAATCGCGCATAATCGTAACATTTGTGCACACATGACTGGAGAGTCCTGGAGGCAGGAAGGCGAAGACAAACTGCTCAAACAAATTGTTCGCAGGTTGTCGGCCTTGCGCTATATCCCAGATCCAGAATGGGAAGAGGTACTTGAACTATGCGGATGGTCAGAATAAGGACTCCTCGCAAGAAACAAAATTGAGTGAGAAAAACTGTCCCAGACTAAAGTAATCGAGGAGGTGAAAAGAAAGCACCGGCGGGACTCTAAACCGAAGTGACGAAGGGATACCAAATCTTATGTTAAACGAGGTGGAGCCCCACCACAAAAGTGGAAAAGGAATAACGAGCGGGAAAAGCCTAGGAAGAGGTTGGGCGGTACAGGAAAAACCACCTACACCAACTTCGACCTGGCTCATACTGGTATCCCACAGAGTGTAATAGTTACTCGAAGGAGAGATGGAGATTGTACACATTGTGGGAAGAAGAACCACACCTACCAAATGTGTTGGGGAGACGCCCATATATCGGGCGCAATAGTCAGTTCCAAAGTGATAAAAATGGGAATTCGAGGAGCACGATCAGCTATTGTAAAGCCTAAATTTGCGCGTAGAGTCACAACTGTCCAGTAGCCAGGGCGAGTTACTAAAATCTGGGAACTGGCAGATGACGAGGAACTGACCAAGTTCAGTTCATTGGCATCAACGGCGACAGCCTTTGGGTATTCAGTGTCCAGAGAGAGCGGGAATCGAAACGGGAACCCGCTTTGGCAGGGATATATTGGGTACCAACTACAACGCAGATCAGGTAGTCCATGAGCAACTATGGGAATCGAAACTTAAAATGATCAATGCGGCGAGAAGCGAGTTTCTCCTTTTAGGATCTACCCAAGTAGTTTCTAAGTGAAGGGACCCCAGATGGGACTTACGAGCTCTAATATGAGAATCAGTATATGGAGAGTCTTGATCCAGGGGGAGGATAATTAACATACCCACATGGCCCGGGAGCTAATAGTACAAAGTTCCTCAAGTCACCTGATGGTTGACTGCTACCCATGTGCAACCAAGTTATTATACCGAAGAAGTTGGGACATGGCAATGCAAGATCTACATGATAACAATGCAGGAGAGGAGGACAACCGAGGCAGGCTATTCCACCTATCACATGAGTCTGAGTTATATTATACGTATGTACTATCTTGCCTTGGGGCCAGATTGTGGGATAGGAATGTACCACTTTGGTACACAATGCTCCTCTGAGGGAGATGGATGGATAACCGAAACCCTAAGGGAGAGAATTGGGTGAAAGCGGGAACCCTACAGCAGGGTAGTAAAATGGCTAATAACAGCCCAAAAATCTACTATGCACCTAGGTTTGGCGTGTCGGGAGAAGGCATTCAGCCTCAAAACTGTTAATGCGCAATTGCATATCGGTAAAATGCCGCTTAGTATCTAGACTGAGATTGTTAAAGCTAAAAAGTTACTAGTTTGTCTGCGGAGACCTCAATGGTTGAAACTACGCAGGCGTAGTAACAAACATCTTGCTACCTACACCAAACACCAACGATGCATAAACAAAAGAACCATGAAAGTCTTATCCACGCTAAGCCTGTGGAACTAGACGCTCCAAAACCAAAAACCATACAAATGTCCAGAGGGGATCAGGCTCTTCCATATACACAATAAGTGATAAAAAGTTAAACTCTTGTTAGACTCGGGATCCAACATGTTCCTTATCAACAAGGACCTAGTTGCGGACCTTCGCATTCCTACAATAGAACGCAATAATGCTGTTGATACTTTAGGCTTTGATGGGTCATCAGCTGCCTCTGGAGAGAAGTGTTACACTCTCCCTATAAAATTGGAAATAGGAAAAAACCGACACATCTCTATGGTGTCGTGTCAAGTGGCTAAAGGAGGTCACATTGGAATGATAATTCCTTTTGGTTGGTAGTATTATAAACACCCTATATCTCACAAAAAGGTGCAGAAAATGGGACCTTCTCTGCAAAATGTTGTGAAATCTGTGCGGAAGAAGCGGAAAGGATAGCGGATATGTTCGAATAGAATAAATCAGTCGCTAGGGACTCTAATACTTGCCACAATCAAAGAGTCGGAGCTATTGAAATTACCTTGGATCTCGAATCTTTACCGCAGGAATAATGGCGGTACAAATATTTGTTGCAAGCTCAAAACGGCAGAAAAATTAGCACTAAGATAGACTTTCGATTATGAAATCAAGTTGATCTCAGGATTAACTCCCCCCTGCAGGCCGCTATACCCACTGTCTGAAAAAACAGCTTACGGCATTAAGAGAATACTGGGAAACCATCATAAAACATGGGAAGATTGCGCGAAGTCAATCTCCTGCAGGAGCACCTATATTATTCGTACCTAAACCAGATAGAAGGGTACACCTGGTTGTGGATTATTGAAATCTAAACAAGATTACCATCCGCAACAAAGATTCCCTCCCGCTAATGTCCCAACTCTGAGATAGAGTAGCCAGTGCCAAGATATTCACCAAGCTAGACCTTAAAGTTGGCTACCACTTGATTAGGATTAAAGAAAGAGATGAATGGAAAACAGCCTTCAGCGTGAGATAGTGGTATTACAAATATAAGGTTATGCCATTGGGATTGGTAAATACGCTAGCAAATTTCCCAGATATGATGAACCAAGTACTCAAGGAATACTTGGATGTCGGAGTCGTGTGTTGTCTTGACGATATTCTCATCTATTCAAACGATGAAAAGGAACACATTTAAGCGGTAAAATTAGTTTTAGAAAGTCTGTCAGACTTTCAATTAGCGGTATCGCTAAACAAACTGACTTTCCATGCGACGGAGATAGAATTCTTTGGCTATATTACAGCTGTCGACTGGGTGTCTATTAGCACCCGAAAGGTGCAATCCATAATGGTTTGGAAAGCACCGAAGGCAGTTAGAGAAGTACAAGTCTTTATTAGATTTACCAACTTCTACTAATGATTTATAAAAAACTTGTTGTCTATTTGCAAACCCTATAACCGCGGCGTTACAAGAAAGTTCAAAAATTTGCAAATGGGGACTTGAACAGGATACCACTTTCGAAGAGCTAAAGCACCAATTCACCTCAGCCCCCATACTCCAGCACCTTTTCCCTGAAAGAAAGACAGTGGTAGAAACTGATGCTAGTGACTTTGCACTCAGTTGCGTCCTTTCATAATACTTTCAGAAAAGTTTACATCCAGTAGCTTTCCATTCCAGAAAGTTAAACTGCATGGAGCGCAATTAGGAAATTCACAACAAAGAACTTCATGCAATCCTTAAAGCATTTAAGGAATGGAGACACTACTTGATGAGAATGGAAAAACCGATTACAGTCTTTACCAACTATCAAAACCTACAATAATTCCTCACAGCAAAAGTCTGGAGTGGCTGTCAAATTCGGTGGGCTAAGAAGTTGGTAGAATACAATTTCCGCATTGTATACCGACAAGGAACAAGGGGCGAAAAGCCTGATATGATAAGTAGGGAGCTGGAGTACTGCCCGGAGGAGGGAGCTGCGCATCGCGAACAGAAAACTTTGAAAGAAGAATATTTCTAGGTACCACTGGTAGCGAGGGTAGGCGATGAGGGAGAACACTGTGATGGGGATAAAGATTTGGATCTGGAACCTCGAGGAGGTGGAACAGAACCCGTCATTAGGGTCCAAAGATTAAGCAAAAAGGCTTACTAGCCACCAAAGGGCTTCAGAATAGCGGCTGGGTATGGCCTGTATGCTATTGAGGATGAGATTGTCCTGAAATTTGGACAAGCACTAATAAGGATAGGTGTAGCTGTGGGGGTACCCAAAGCAGCTTGCAGAAGAGTTCCGCCAAGAAGCGGATTGGTGTCCTGAAGCTGAATCTACACTGGCGCCGCGGTAGTCGATGCTGATTACAGTGGTGAACTCCTAGTCGTACTATTCAACCATAAAAAATTAGGACTGCTGGATAAAAGTAGGCGATCGCATATCTCAGCTGGTGGGAGAAAAGGTCGACACCACAGACTTAAGGGAAGTAGATAACCTGGAAGATACGGAACGAGGGACCGTGGCATTCAGAAGCACCAATATAGCAACAAGATCCTTGATTGTAGAGGAACAGGAACCAACTATTAGTTACCTACAGGAGTCGGCCAAAGACAACGAGCACTGGTACAACATTTTAGTAGTACCAGAAAAAGTTCTAATGTCAAATGCGATAATCCTGCAAAAAGGCATGAAGCAGTTCAACCCTGAATTCTTGAGCGAGATACAGGCAGCTATCAGGACAGATGCAGTTTGGAGGCAATGGAGGGAAGAACTCCTTAGGTTATGAGACAAAGGAAAGGATTTTCTCAAGCACTGGACCTTGACCAACAATCCAATATACTATAAGTAAAGACTATTTGTACCAGACAGTCAGGCCATATACACCAAGATCGCAGAAGGATGTCATGATGCAAAGGTTGCAGGACATTTTGAATAAGAAAAAACCTGAAAAATAATCATCAGAGACTTTTACGAGAAAAAGCTTGCGGAATGGGTCAAGGATTATGTACGATCCTGCGATGACTGCCAACATAATAAGTCACCTAGTCACGTGAAGTGCGGATTGCTGCAGCTATTGCAAATACCCTATGTGGCATCGGTATCTCTCTCGGTGGACTTTATCACTTAACTACGGGACTCACGTGGGTGCACTCAGATAAATATAGTATTTGATCAGTTTGCAACGATGGCGCATTTCATCGTACTTCAGCTCTCGGCTATAGCCTAGGATGTTGCCAATGCATTCCAGAAAGAAGTATGGAGACTGCGTGACCTACCAACCGAAATCGTCTCTGACATATACTCTAAGTTCGCAGGAGAATTCCCGCAAGCTGTTTGCAAAGCGCAGGAAATCAAACGAAAAATGTCGATAGCATACTATCCTCAAACTGACGGATAAACTCGACAAACCAACCAAGTGCTGAAATGTTACCGGTGAAGTTTTGTCAATTATGATCAGGATGACTGGTATCAGTTACTACTACTAGCTGAACATACCTACCATAACACCGCAACCAACGCATACGGGATCTCACCATTCTACGAGAACTACGGTTTCCATCCACAAACAGAGTGGATGAAGGAGTAAGAAGGTCAGAATCCAAAGGCAACAATTTGCACAAACTCGATTAAGTCGATATATCAACCAGTAAGAGGGGCACTAGAAAAAACAAAAGAAGGAATGTCAAAATATTATGAGTGGAAAGCTCAACAACAGCCGGAGTTCAAGGTTGGGGACAAAGTAATCTTGAATGTTAAGAACATACGGACCCAACAAAAATCCAAGAAGCTAAGCCCAAAGTGTTACGGTCCTTTCCATATCAAGGAGAAGCACGGATCGCAAGCTTTCCAGCGAAACATATTTGATCGGTGGAACATTCACCCAGTATTCCATGTCGCACTAATGGAACCCTACCACGAGTCTGTTCAGGGCAATCGTCAGCAACGGCTTAGAAAACTGGAAGACATTGACCGTAATCTACAATAGGAGGTTGTAAAAATCGCAAGAAGCGAGATTAGTTCCTAAAGAAAATGAGTACATGGCCACTATCAAGAGAAGTGGGAACTGTGGTACTGCGTTAAATGGCAAGAGTGTTGAGAAGATCAGAAGACATGGTAGCCTGCTACCGGTATGGAAAACGTGGAGGAAGTTAGGGAGAGTTTTCACAAAGAAAATCCGGATATGTCAGGAAGGGCAGAAGTAAGATACTGAGTAAAAGCTTTTCCTATAGTGGCCATGTAAAGGCAGTAGGTTGCTTACCCTGACCGTACTGAGTCTTAAAATGTATTTAGAAGAAATTTTAAAACAGTTATAAAAAGGCATTCGAGGCGAAGCCTAGTAAGAGGGAGCTCATGTTAGCCATATGGAAATCTGAGGCATGTGCACAGACCCACAGTAGGGTAACTGCACATGGACCCTTGATTTACCAGAATGCCAACACTACTGGCTGGCCCCCTTATGGGGCGCGCATGCCATTAGCAAGATTTCGCGAGTTGCGTTCTATGACTAAAGTGTCACATCAATGAAGCCCACTTCCTGACACTATATACATCGCCGCCGTCTGTCCAACTGCATGCTGTTTGCAGGGTATATGAGAGGGGACCCTTGGCAACATCTCTAAAGTGGAATGGAAGATGTCCGTGGGAGGTGTATTCAGATAGTAGGCTTGAAAATGAGGCTTCCTGAACTATGGGCCGGAGGTGAGAGGACATTTTCGGTGAAAGACTTCAAGAGCATGTCCTAGTACCAAGAGCTATTAAACATATGCCGAATCCACCCATACCCTTCTGAGATCAGTTGTAGGTTGGTTGGTCTTACCAATAGGACCCCTCTATAGAGGCCGGTGGACCAAGGAAACGCATGCCCTGGAAGGAAGACCTAGATAAGTTGGAGACCGTTGATATGTTAATAAGTTAGACTCAGACCTGGTATTGTCACTCGGTGATCTGGCATGAACCCAATCACTTCATGACCATAGAGATTACTAGAACGATACCCAACCAGACCAAAGTAATATAGAGGTCTATGCGGATATCTAAGTTGGAGGCCGCTGTTTGGTATAACAAACAGTGCAGTCATCTCAACGGAGGAATACTATTCCCTGTCTGCGAAAGGGTGTGATAAGTTTCTCGGTTACACGGTGTTCCCGCTAATAAGATTCTGAACCCTTGCCTATTAAAACTAGGGTTATACTTCGGAGGCATAATAGTTAGAAGTAGTCTGCGAACACGCAAACGTAGGATCTCAATATCGAAGTGCCTCCTGATCTTTACAGATATCATCAAGCAACAGAGAAGAGATTTTATCAATATAAAATTGTTTACCTCATGAATCTTTACTTTACCTTTACCTTATCGAGATGAGCTTTCTTCGACAGATGCTCCGTAACAACATTTTTGGCCTACATCTCTCAGTTATACTAGAGATCGGTGTCCCTCTAACTCACTTGAATCTTGCAGACTCCCTGGATCTGAGTCTAGAACTGCCCACGCCCATACAATCGATGCCTGGCTACTATCGAATAATGTGTCTTATTGCTGCAACTAATTCTGCTGCCCCCAGAGCTGCTACAAGGCCTATGAATACCAGTTAGTCCATCGCAGGTAGGCTGTCCTGCTGCGGTCTCATTAGATGTCCGGCTGATGAGCTATTCCTTTAGAGGCTCTCAATCATCGTCTCATCCTTTGCGACGGTCTTGCTGCACCCTGTAAACCTGGTGCACTTAGTTCTGTATAGTCCTGTGAACGAACACTAGAATTATGTCTCTGATGTCGCGTGGGCATTTGGCCTAAGGCTGCTTCTGTTGTGCAAAAAGGTCTTCTATGTCTAGTAACAAGTGAGCAGCTAGGCTGCCAATGATGTGTTACAACAATTGAAAAGTCCTGCCTCTTACTGCCTTTAGCTTCAAGTTCCATCGCTCCTGATAGATCCCCACTCTCCATGTACACAGTGTATGACAAATTATGGTGCACATCAAGTAGATCATAGTATTGTTGATCTGCCTGGGAAAATCCAGATCTATTATTCCGTGCATTATCTTTACAGTGAAATACTTACCATAAATGGCCTCTGGAATCTGTGGTACAAGGAAGCGGAAGTCCTGGGGCTGCATCACATTCAATCTTAATCGGTTGTAGTCATTAGGTAGCATTTACCCTGTAGAAACAAATTGTATACCCATGCGGGTCACACATAAACCTATCCCGATCAAGAAGATATTCCTCTCGATGTACTGTGGCTGCCAGATCATCCAGCAGTTGATATAACTTTACAGTATATTTCTTCATATGGTATACGAACTGCAACTAGACACCTGTGTGGTTTTGATATATCTTTCTAAGTTAGGACCACACTATATGTTGCATCACACCCGCTCGAGTCAACATACCAAATTTATGCACTGTTCCGATGGTGAGACTTATTCAGTGGCTGGATCCTGCAAGACTACAGCATCGCAGATTTTAAGCACCTGGCTAGTCAAAACAACAGCCGACAGCATGTTCTCGAGCAGTGTGTATAGCAGAATAAGTGACTTTGCAAACTCTACTATGGGCCTTTCTGCACCTGCCAGTAAATTGGACCTAGAATTTCCCACTAACTAGTAGTCTGGGAGTGATGTACCCTGGTGAGCAGCAGGACTAGAACTCCTAATATCTGACATAGTAGTCCTAGGACCGCTCATGGGTCATGGAAATCGTGAAATATGAGATAACATAAATGCAGGAGGGCTATAGGTCCTGCCACAGTGAACTCGCCTACGAGCTGCTCATGTCCATGATGCTGCATTAGCCACTTATGATCCAGTACTTGTTGCACTCTGCTCAGCAGTCGTACACTGGTTTGGCCGCAGCTTGGCTGCTTAAGACTATGTGGTGTATCATAATATATGGATATTAGCCATATCAAGGTCTCCTGGATCGGGTTCCGTGGCCGATTCCGTGGCATTAGAACTGACTGAGCTTTGGTACCCACTGGTACTAGCGTTTCTAAGATGAGTTGTTTTCCTTCAACTTTGTGCTGCCGGTTCAGTAGCTGGTTCAGCATAAGCCGTGGTATCTATTATGGTCCTCCAGAGACACTTTGGGAGTCTTCTCAGTTGTGTGCTTTCAATTGGTGGCTGAGATGGGTCTTGACCTAAAGAGTGGTGGTTTGATAGTGTGCCCCGAGAGCTGTTGTGTTGCCGATATCCTTTTTCCCAATCCCACTGTCCCGTGTCTGACCTCGTGTCCGCGCCCGTTCAGGTTGCCTACGTAGGAAGTTGGCTGATTTCGGGTATTGGGGTGATGTTGATTATGCATTCTGCAACTGATTACTGAATGTCAATCAAGGTAGGCTGCAGGATGTAGGCTACTAGTCATTGTATAAATCTCAAGTCGGCTGTAGATGAGGAGCTTCTGTTGTTCTTTGGTGTTCAAATCGACGCCTCCAGTCTTATACACTAGGATTTACATGCAGGGTTAGGGTTGTCAGAATCACTTACCATCACTTGCCAATGAGTCCAAAGATTTTCTTATTATGTTTCTTCAACAATGTGGTCATTGTTAGGCATATGTAAATCTGAGACAAATGCAAAGACCCATGGTAGGGTAACTGCACACAGACCCGCGATTTAGCGTAGTGCCAACAGCACCCTCCAACCTCCTTATGGGTCCCGCACGTCATTAGCGAGATTTCGAGAGTTGCGTCCCATAACTAAAATGTCACATCAATGAAGCCCATATCATAATACCATATACATCGCCACCGTCCATCCAACCGCATCCTGCTCGCAGGGTATATGGGAGGGGACTCATAGCGACATCTGGAGAGTAGAATGGGGGAAATCCATGGAAGGTGCATTGAGATACTATGGTTCAAAGTTAGGCCTGCTAAGCTATAGGCCACAGGTGACGGGACGTTTTCGGCGACATACTCCAAGAGGATATCCCAGTCACAAAGGCTATTAAGGATATGCCGAATCCATCCATACTGTTCTGAGATCAGCTGTAGGTTAGTTAGTTCTAGTAACAGCACTCCTGTTCGCAGGCCAGCGGACCAAGGGGAAGCACTCTTTGAAAGGAAAATGTATATAAGTCTGGGACCTTTAAGACATTGACACGTTGGGCACGGACTTGCGATTGGCACTAGGTGCCCTGGCATGAACCTGATCACTTCATGACCGAAGAGACTACTGGAACGATAGTCAACAAGACTAAAGTAATATAATAGTCCATGCAGACATCTAAGTTGGAGGCCACTGTTTGGTATAACAAACAGCGCAGTCATCTCAACATAGGAGTACTATTACCTGTCTGCGAAAGGGTGTGACAAGCTTCAGGGTCAAACGGTGTTCGCACTTATAAGATTTTGGACATTTGTGTATTAAAACCAGAGTGGTACTTCAGAGTCATAGTAGTTAGAAGTAGACTGCGAACACACAGACGCAGGATATAAATATCGCAGTGGCTCTCCAGCTTGACAGACATCATCAAGCAACAGAGAAGAGATCTTATCAATATAATATTGTTTTACACTTTAAATCTCTACCTTATTTATCGGGACGCGCCTTTCGCGACATATTCTCCAATCAAAGATTTTTTAGCCTACGCCGCTCGGCTATATAATTGAGTTTGGCGTCTGCCTAACAGTATATTGATAGTTCGCCTGTTACCAAGGCTCACTATATGAACTATGAGTTTACTTCAAACTCCACCCTCAGCTCAGACTTCTATTACATTTTCGAAGAACCTTACTGTCCCCTCTGTATTCACACATTCGAAGAAATCTTTGATCCTGAGCTCCTCGAAATCAAAGAAGAGTTCACTCAGGAACCTTCGTGGTTCACAGTAACTGTAACCGCCTCTCGGGAGATGCGGTAATCGTAGGGTTAACAGGCCTTTTTCTTTACCAATGTGATAACTAACGAGAGAAGCTCTGGAGGCTTTTAGCGAAAGTTGTTAAATAGAGTTCTTACTATATCGCAACTACTGAAGTCTCTGAGATGTTTGGTAGGTCTCAAACTAAAGATTCTTGAAGCAAACTGAAGAGAGTAACTGTTCAACCAAGTGTATTGAAAACTCTGTCTGCCGAAGTCTGCTTCTTCTAACATGAAGAATAGCAGTTCTTAAATACACTTCCTCAGGCAACCGAGGACCTTATTCTCCCAACATGTGAAACTCCAAAAAGGTAGCATTAAAACCAAACATAACACATATAGAGTATCAAACCGATACTCGAAACCAAATATAAAACATATAGAGTATCAAACCCATACTCTCAGGCTAGAGGCACTCCTCGTTTCCTGAAACTAATTCAAAACACAAAGAGTATCAACTGATACCTGAAAAATCCTAAACCAGTAACCAGCACCGGTTACACCCCGGAAACAAAATAAAACCCTTATTTCAAAACATAACAAGAAGAACTCCTAATCCTCGCTATCATAATCAGAATTCAAATAAGGATCCCAAAAACCTTTATCAACCAGGGGTACATCCTGATAGCTCTCAAAGCCATCCTTAGTAGGAGAATAACACAGAGGAATAAATCCAGAAAATACCTTAGGGAACTTATCCCCTGGCATGTTATCCGTCCACCATGCCTGAACCAAATCCATCGTATGTTCCAACCCTTCCACCGGTTCTCAACCATTCTCGCTTGCTGGATATCCTTTCCAGCTAACCAAAAACTGTCCTTTCCCATATGGTTCTCTGTAATCGATGACTGCTTGAACTTCCTATTCCTGTTCTTTGTTGGTGAGAATAGGTTCCGGCTTCGCAAATGCTGGTCCTGGGAAACGGAAATCATCATTAGGGTGGTAAGATTTGACTACCGAACAGTGGAATACTCCCTTTTTCATTCGGTACATCCTTGCGTCCATGCTAACCATATAGTTCTAGGTGTGTTCGTCAAATTTGAGTACTGCAAAAGCGCCTCGCCAGTGTGGTTGTAATTTCCGAGATCTGGCGGATTCCGTTGCAAACTCGTCACCAAAAACCATAATCCTTTCCCCAATCTCGATGTGTTTGTGTGAGCTCCTTCTCTTAGCTGCCACTCTGTTTGACCACGCTCTGGCCAATCGTAACGCTTGGTATGCCGCATTCCTGATCTCTTGGTATCGATTGTAGTTATCATCAGATGCGGCTACTGTTGTAGCATTGACTTTATAGGTATCGAGTAGTTGGTATTCTCGCCCATACACAGCTTTGTCTGGAGACATTCCAATAGTATCAGAGTGGCCTGCATTGGAGCAAGCTGTCACTTCAGAGAGGTAGGTAAGCCAATTGGACTGGCGTGCGTTAACAACATTCCTTAATGCTGTTTTCAGTTCCCGAATCTTCCTTTCCCCTTGTCCATTGGTTTGGTGGTGGTCAGGCGTAGCCATAATGTGTTCAACTCCTATCGTCTTTAATGTTTGTTTCTTAAACCAGGAGGTGAACCGAGGGTCAGCATCACTAACAATCGACGTAGTTATCCCATGAGGCATAAAGATGTGGTGCCGGAGTAATTCCATTGTCGAAATCGCAGTAGCATTTACTGATGTTGGTATCAGCCAGCTGAAACCAACTGCACTGTCTACTACCACCAATACAGAATCATATCCTCGTAGTTTAGTGAAGGGACCCATGAAATCGATGGCATAGCACGAAAATATTTCGGAGGGGAAGGGAAGTGAAAGGGTGTTGCCTGTCGGTAATGTAGTCCTTTCCCCGTTCAGTTGACAGATGTCACACTGCTGAATATAGTCTTTGAAATCCTTCCTCCTCTCTGGCCAATAGATGTATTCCATTGCGTACCGGAGGTTTCAATCACGGCTATAGTGTCCTTTATTATGTATCTCCCCTATCATCAGTTCTCTTAGCATTGCTCCATTTACTCCATGACCCTTCGCAATGTACAGGCAATCTTCTCCACCTCTTGTAGTAGCGTAAAGTAGTCCGTTACGTATTCTGTAGTGTTGCATCATTCCGCTTCGTCAAGTGTTATTGGAATCCTTTGCTAACTGGTAGATAGGGTCGTCTCTATATCCTTTCACCATCTGTACCCTCCAAATGTTCTTCATATCATCCACTGCTTGGATGATATCCCTTTCGTCCACCACTCTTTGTAATACAGTTACCTCCTCCTCCTCCTCTGGTGTGTCATAGACTTTGTAGAGGTCGCATTCCTCATGAGGTAGGGAGGGTGGTTCCACTACTGGAACCTCGTTCAGGTATGCTAGAGGTCCTCCGTAGAGGGGCTCGTTATGGTGGTGTTCAGGGTGGTTGGAGTTATAACATTCAGTAGAGGTTGTGTCACAGCCTAAAGCTTTCTTGACACGCTCTTTGCGGGCTCGGATATTGAGGCGAGGGGCGTGGTGAATGGGTATCTCTATTATTTTGATCATTGTCGGTGTTAGGTGGAGTCTCGAGAGGTGGCGGACTGCTGCAGGGGGAGCCAGCATAGGTCTTAGTTTTAGGTTTCAATTCCTCGTGGTCAGGGCAGAAAGGTATGTTGCAGAAAGCCCAGTGCGTCGATGCATGTTCGAGTTTCTCCTCACTCCTTCCCCTGGTATAACTCCGATGGTCTCCCCAATCGTTTAGAGGTATGCTATTCCTGTAATCGTTTGCGTCTAGCTGTGCTTGCTCCTGGCTGCAGTTGCTTGCGCATTCTGAATGAGCACCAATGTGCTCAACTGTGAGGGCTTCGAATGGAGACATTTCGCGTTCAATAGCAGGTTCTTCACAAGAAAGCAAAGATGAAATCGGTGGGGAACTAGATGAATCGTCTTCTGATGTAGGATCATTTGCAGTATGCTGGTAATCCTCATTCTCATCATAAAGGCAGGATAAAGCATCTGCTAAATAGTTCCATTTTCCTGGTCTGTACACTATTTCGGTGTCGTATTTTCCAATGAACCCTCTCCATCGCAATTGTTTTTTGGTGGGTGTCCTGCTCATCTTGAGGTACGTCAGAGGTAGATGATCTGTGACAATAGTAAACTTGCTTCCTGCAAGTATGTGGTGAAATACCATCAGTGCATCGACTATTGCTAGAGCTTCCTTGTCGGTTGTGCCATAATTCATTTGGGCATTAGAGAATTTTCTTCTGTGAAGTGAAGCTGGTCTAGCATTCTCAGGGGTTTCTCCTTGTCCTACCCAAGTTCCTACATCTGTGTTGGATGCATCGGTTATTAGCCATATCGGAAGTTACGAATCATATTGTAATGGTTTCATAACCTCATATTTTGAAACAACTCACTTAACATTTTCCAGAGCTTGGTCTTGCGTGGCGGTCCACACAAATTCTGGAACTCCAGGGAGTTCTGTTAAGGGAGATGTAATGGTTGCAATATGTGGCAAAAACTGGCTGATGTAGTTGACCGTTCCTAGAAATTCCTGTAGCTGTTCCTTGGTCTGTGGCGTAGTCCATTCTTCGATCTTCACTATCTTTTCCGGTACTGGTGAGAGCCTTTCATCATTGATAACATGGCCTAACACTTCTATGCTGGTGGCGAAAAATTCTGATTTTTTCCTGCTTGCATAGAACTGAGCCTCCTTGAGCTTGTCGCAAATCAAGGATATGTGTTTTAAATGTTCAGACTCTGTATCGGAAAAAATGAGTATATCATCAATATATACCCACATAAATTTTGCTAAATAGTCGGCGAATAAATCGCACATTATACGCATAAAGGTCCCTGGAGCATTCATATCTCCTTGTAGCATAACCTTGCTGACAAAACACCCAAATGATGTTTTGAAAGCATTCTTGCTCACATCCTCTGGTTCTACTCTTGTTTGAAAGTATGCATCACTAAGGTCGATTTTGCTGCGGTATCTTGCCCTTCCTAAGGCATTCAGGATCATCGTTTGGTTTGGGATGGTTTCAAGATCTTTGATTGTGATCTCATTTCTTGCTGTGAGGTCCACTAAGGGTCTCATTCGTTTCTTATCCTTTTTCTCTTGTGCCAACATGGGTGCCGCTGATGAAACTGCTTGTCGTTTGATGATCCCGGCTTTCTCCTTGTCTCTTAGCCATATGCTCATATCTGTTGCCCATCGTTCTGGTATTGAGTAGGTAGGTAAGGAGCGCTGCTTCTTTCCTGGCTGGAGGTTAATCCTGTGATTGATCTTCCTTAGAGGTGGCAGGCTTTCTGGTATTTCTTCTGGAAACACTTCCGGGTGTTGGTCCATGACATCTTCAGTGCTAATTACTGCTGCTCGGATCGTGCCACTAGTGGGTGTGCAAATAATTGGAACATTCTGTTTTGGAAACAGGATAGCTAATTTGCCACATTCGATTTGAGTTTGGTGTTGTTCTAGGAAAGGCATTCCTATTAGTACATCGTATTTTGCTAGGTTCCCAACCAACATCCTAGTTCCTGGTGCACTCAACCTTCCTGCTGATATGTTTACTGAACATTCTTTATGACTTTCAGATCGTGATCCTTTCATAGCTAGGTGTATTCTGATCGGAGTCTACAATTCTTGACAAGGAATTCTGTGCCTCGTTACCAAGGTAGCGCTAATCAGGTTTGCCCCTATTGATCCGTTATCAAATAGGACTCTGGCTTCTTTGCCATTGATATGCATTGTTCCTTCAAGAGCGTCATGAGGTTTGGTGTTTGTTGGTCTAGTGGCCATTGTGATAATATCTCCCTCTTCTTCCTCTATTTCCATACCATTGATAAACACTTCTTCCGCTAACTGTTCTTGTTCCATTCTGTTGGAAGTCCCTTCTTTCTTCACCTTAGCCTTGCCCTTGCCTTTGCCCTTGTCATCTTTGCTAGGACAGTCCCTTGCCAAATGTCATTTACCTCTGCAGGTATACCAAAGACCTTTTTCTTTTGGTTCCTTAGGTTTGGAGTGGGGCTTGTTGCTAGTTTTCCGGTTTTCTTTCCGTCCTTCTTGTTTGGGACCGAATTCTTTTGCTGGTTTCTCAAATCTTTCCTTTCCATAAGCACCAGTGCTTTTTAGGGTAGCATCTATGCTTTCCGCGTTTCATATAACTTCCATAAAAGTGTCCATTTCAGCATGCTGTAATTCTGCTTCTTGCCATAGTCTAGGGTACATGCTCTTGAAAAACTGTTGAATAAAGGCATAGTCGCTTATAGTATTTGCAGGTGGGCATGATTGAAGCATTAGCATATCAGTTGCTATGGTTGATATTCTCTGTATCTTGCCATTGTGCACTTGCGTGATTTCATGGAACTTGCAGTAGCTATCATCCGTCTGTTTCAGAGATTGGAATCTTTCTCTCAAGAATGCAACAAGATCTTTTCTGGTCATATCTTCACCGAAATACTCAGCTGCTTGGAAAGCGGCTTCTTGAGCTCGTCCTTCAGTATAGAGGATCCAATAGTTTCCTCCTCCAGCCTCACTGGTCCATAGTCCATTAATCCATAGGTATAATTGTACTGAATTATACCATCTATCGAACGCTTCTGGTTTGAGATCGTCACCTTCACCACTAAACCTGCTTGGCCAAGGAACTTTGATGCTGAGTTTAGCTGTAACAGCTGGGTTAGGCCTAGGTGTCGGTCGTCTTGGGACCTCTGGTGCGGGGGTTCCGGACCCTGAGGGTCCTGCTTCTGAAGCCATGTCCTCTGATCCTTTGTCGCTATGGGAGCTATCTGGATCGTTGCTTGGTAGTGCTGGAGGTACTTGTATACTGGAAGGCTTTCTTGGGGATTCTGAGTACCCTCCAGGGGTAGTAGTTGATGGCTCAAGTGGTTGCTGTGATGATTCTCCTGTTGATTGTTCAGCAGCGTCTCTGGCTAACTGCCTAGCAGCGGCTTCGCTTGCTGCCTGCTCCAAAGCTGGAGTCTTTGTGAACTGTCCTTTGGAATCCCTGGTGCGCTGTTGAGAACCTTTCTCAGGGGCCTTGCCCTTACTTGGTCCAGGAACGCCTTCTATCTTGATAACTGGCTGAAGTTAAAAAAATGTAACCGCCTCTCGGGGGATGCGGTAATAATAGGGTTAACGGGCCTTTTTCTTCACCCACGTGATAAGTACCGAGATAAGGTCCGGAGGCTTTTAGCTAAGGTTGTTAAACAGACTTATTACTATATCGCAACTACTGAAGTTTCTGAAATGTTTAGTAGGTCTCAAACTAAAGATTCTTGAAGCAAACCGAAGAGAGTAACTGTTCAACCAAGTATATTGAAAACTCTGTCGGCCGAAGTCTGCTTCTTCTAACGTGAAGAATAGCCGTTCTTAAATACACTTCCTCAAGCTACCAGGGACCTTATTCTCCCGACATGTGAAACTCCAAAAAGGTAGCCTTAAAACCGAACTTAAAACCTATAGAGTATCAAACCGATACTCGAAACCAAATATAAAACATATAGAGTATCAAACCGATACTCGAAACCAAATATAAAACATATAGAGTATCAAACCAATACTTGAAACCAAACATAAAACATATAGAGTATCAAACCGATACTTGAAACCAAACATTAAACAAATAGAGTATCAAACCAATACTTGCAACCAAACATAAAACATATAGAGTATCAAACTGATACTATCAGGCTAGAGGCACTCCTCATTTCCTGAAACTAATTCAAAACACAAAGAGTATCAACTGATACCTGGAAAAACCTAAACCAGTAACCAGCACCGGTTGCAGTAACTTTTGGGATCCCAATGAGGGATGTATTTAATAGCATATATCGGACTTGGTATGGACCTGATTTCGAGTGGAGTTCCACCTAGTCAGAAAACTTTGTTGAGTGGAGTACCCAGTACTCCGACAACAAGAAACCAGGCACAGCCATCCGAGGGCCAGACATTCCCTCGGCCTGGTTCTAAGAATTAGTTATATGTGCTATAAGTACATTGGGACCTCCAAAAACGTAAATTGAAGTTCTGAGTCCAGAATCGGACCAATCGATCCCTTTTATACCAACACCTTTAGAGTACCTCAGACGCTGGAAACCCTGCATACAATTCCTTAAACCCTTTAAATGATATTAAGAACTCTGGTACGAAGTACCAGTAATCACTAATCCAGGGCTATTGGAGCAGTTAGCCTATTTGGAAAGTATCACAATGGCTGAGATACCTCAAGACTTGAGACAGAGGATAATGGGGGGAGAACTTCTGGATACCCGACCCGACATGATGGAAAAAGACTGCTGATTCAGCTATATGGAGTCTCTCCCTGTCAACACCCCAAGAACCGACCCCCCGAAGAGGACACGCGCCCACTCACTGACCCTCTAGTGTTACAAGTACTCATTGGATATCAAGGGTTTCCCCCCATAAACTAGGAGGAGATCACTGTTCAAACTCAGTCAGGTTGGCTGCCAGTCTTGAGAAAACCTTGGGATGAATAAGGCAGGATATCGATACCTCTGTCTACCAAGCTAATATCGCGTTCAAAAACCTGAAGGGAGCCACCCAGGACAATACCTCCAAGTTAATTAAGCTTCAGCAACCAATCGCGGGAGGACCAGATGTCCACAATAGCGATATTGCACTCTTGATGATGCAGCTTACAGGTGTGGAATCAGAGGTCAAGGGGATCTAAGAGGAAATGCTACGAGAAGTAGCTAAGAAGATATACCCCCAAGATGGGCATCAAGAGGAACATGAAAAGGTAACCACAAGGTTACATGGAACACTCGGGTAAGCAAGCCAAGCAGCATTTACCAGAGATCAAATACTGGAACAAATGGTCGTGAACGTAAGGGCATAATTCCTGGAATTCAGATATCAAAGCATCATGAGGGAAAGAGAGGTAAACCGTGCCCTAGGACAAATAGGCCTAGATCACTCGGCCCACCAAGCGGAGATTCGCTAGTTTCAGGACCAGCAGCAGCAGCAGAATAATAAGGCAAACAGTACCCTAGAAGGATTAATGGTGGCCATACATAAGATATTAGCCACCGAGCCAAGTCCTGAAGCTGCAGGACCCTCACGATTACCCGCAGTCCAAGAAACTGATGATGAGGAGTACTATGCTCTGCCTATGCAAAGGGAAAGGGGAAAGGCAAAGAAGCTGCTTATGCATTCCACTCAGGTGTCCAAAGAGGTGACACTGGAGATCCGAGTGATGATGAGAACAAGGATGATGAAAGAGGAAAAGGAAGAGGAAGACCTAGCCGAGGCAGGCGAGGACGGACACCAGATCAGTCTGGTATGGGAGAGACACTTGCCAATGCGATTGCGTTAAATATTAGGCAACCATTAGAGCCACCCCTATTCTTAGAAAATAAACCCGCACAAGACATATACGTGTGGATTCTGCTATACACCGACTATTACGAGCAGAGCCCACGAATCTGGGACTATGCTAGGGAACGGGTTATATATGCACTCAGTTGGACGAGAGGAGAAATAGTGCTTCCTTACACCATCTGGTATAGGAAAACTGTGGACGGACTTCAAGGGGAAATCCAGCAATCAGAACAGGCAAAGTGGACGCATTTTGAACACAATATGATCAAATGATTTGCCGCGGTGGAAGCGGAACAGCCAGCACTATGAGCTATGAAGCTGGTCGAGTATCGTGGAAGCCTTGAACGTTACCTAACGATCATGCATAACGATAATGGTCGTGCATGCCTGACTGGAGAGAGCTGGAAGCGCGAGGTTGAAGATAAACTTGGAAAAACAAATACTCTGTGGAATGTCGGCTCTGCAGTATACAAGCGATCAAGAACGGGAAGAGGCGCTAATGCTGTATAGGTGGTCGGAAGAAGGGCTTCTGGGCAGAGAATGAATTGGGCGAGACTGACCGTCCAAGCCTAAAGTAGTCCATGAGGTCAAAAGACAAG
The DNA here is from genome assembly GCA_014065205.1 of Tuber brumale. Lineage (NCBI taxonomy): Eukaryota > Fungi > Ascomycota > Pezizomycetes > Pezizales > Tuberaceae > Tuber > Tuber brumale. Next base: position 56,816 of record JACCEG010000415.1, on the reverse strand, counting down.
ACCGACGGGACTCTAAATGAAAGCGACAAAGGGAAACTAAACCTTACGTCAAGGGATGTGGAACCCCACCACGAAAGCGAAAAAGGGACAATGAGCTAGAAAAGCTTAAGAAGAGGTTGCGCGGAGCGAGTAAGACCACCCACAGGAACTTCAACCAGGCTCATACCAATATCCTACAGAGTGTGATAGACACTAGGAGGCTAGACGGAGATTATACACTTTCGTTGAAGAAAAACCACACCAATTAGATGTGTTGGAGTGATGCCCATATATCGGCGATAATGGTAAGCTCAAGACCGATAAAAATGGGAATTCTGTGGACAAGATTGCCTTTTGTAAAGCCTAAATTAGCTCGCAGAGTCGTGACCGTCCAGAGCCCAGCACGAGTCAATAAGATCTGGGAACTAACTGTCGGTGAGGAACTGACTGAGGTTAGTTTATTGGCACCAATGGGGACGCCGTTTGGATATTCAGTGTCCAGATGGAGCTGGAATCGTAATGGGAATCCCCTTTGGCAGTAGTGTATTAGGTACAGAATACGACGGAGATCGGGTATTCTATTTGCAACTACAGGAATCGAAACTCAAAATGATCAAAGCGTCACGAAGCGAGTCTCTCCTTGCAGGATCAATGCTAGTAGGCTCCAAGTGAAGGGGCCCCACGAGAGACTTAGGAGCTAGAATAAAAGAATTAATATATGGAGAGTCTCGATGGAAAGAGAGGATAGTTAACATGCCCACATGGTCTGGGAGTCAACAGTACAAAGTTCCTGAAGTTACCTGCTGGTTACCCGCTACCCGTGTGCAAGCAAGTTACTATACCGAAGAAGTTGGGAGATAGCGATACAAGAGCTACCTGATAACAATACACAACAGGAGGAGGTCTGAGGTGGGCCATTCTACCTACCACATGAGTGTGAGTCGTCCTATACGTATATACTATCTTGCCTTCTGGCTACAGTGTGGTATAGAGATAATCAGCTTTAGTGTGAACGACCCTCTCTGAGGGAGCTGGATGGATAACCGAAATCATAAGTGAAAGGATGTGTGAAAACCGTAACTCTATGCTAGGGGAGTAAAATGGCTAATACCCACCCAAAAATCTGCTATGAGCCTAGGTCTGGCGTTACGGGAGAAGACATCCAGCCTGAAAACTGGTGGCGTGCAATTCCGTATTGGTGAAACGCCGCTTAGTATGTAGACCCATAGTGTGAGAGCTAAAGAGTTACTAGTTTGTCTGAGGAGACCACAATGGTCGAAACTACGCGGGCATAGTAACGAGCATCTTGTTATCTACACCAAACACCAATGATGCCTAAACGAAAGAACCAAGAAAATCTTATCCGCGTAAAGCCCATGGAGTTAGATACTCCGAAACCAAAACCATACAACTGTACGGAGGGGATCACTTACCTCCATCTACACGATAAGAGACACAATGTTAAAGTCTTATTAGAATCGGCATCCAATGTATTCCTTATCAACAAAGGCCTAGTTGAAGACCTTCACATTCCTGTAGTTGAACTCAATAATGCAGTTGATATCTTAGCCTTCGACGGATCGTCAGCCGCCTCACGACGAAATGTTACACTCTCCCAATTAAATTGAAAACAGGAAAAAAGCGACACATCTCGGAAGTGTCATTCAAAGTGGCTAAGGCAAGTCACTATAGAATGATAATTCTGTTTTGTTGGTGGCATCGTGAACACCCAGTGTCTCACGTTGAAGATGCAGAAAATTGGACCTTCTCCGCAAAAAGTTGTAAAAACTGTGTGGAGGAAGATGAAGTAATAGCAGATATGTTTGAATATGACGAATCTGCCACCTGGGCCCTTAATGTGCACCGCATCAAACCAATCGGAAACATAGAAAATACTGTGGAGCTGGCATCAGTACCGCAGGAATACTGGCGTTACAAACACTTGTTTGAAGCACAAATGGCGGAAAATTAGCCCAGAGACCAACATTCGATCACGAGATCAAGTTGATCCTATAGTCAACTCCCCCCTTGGGGCCGATGTATCTACTATCTGAGAAACAGCTTAACGCTTTACGAGAATAGTTGGAAACAATGATCAAACAAGGAAAGATCATACGGTGTCAATTGCCTGCAGGAGTACCCATATTATTCATGCCCGACAGAGATAGCAGACTTCGCCTAGTTGTGGATTACCGAAATCTAGATAAAATTACTATCTTCAACAAACATCCCCTTCCACTTATGTCCGAACTAAGAGATAGAGTAGCCAGCGCAAAGATCTTGACCAAGCTTGACCTTAAGGACAGTTACCACTAGATTAGGATAACGGAAGGAGATGACTGGAAGACGGTATTCCTTACCAGATACGGACATTACGAATAAAAGGTCATGCCTTTTGGATTGGTTAATGCTCCTGCAACCTTTCGAGATATGATGAACCAAGTACTGAAGGAAGACCTAGATGTTGGAGTCATGTGTTATCTTGACGATATTGTCATCTATTCAGGGGATGAAAAGGAACACATCGCACCTGTTAAATGGGTTTTACAAAGTCTATCAGACTTTCAATTAGCGGTTTCGCTAAAGAAATCGACTTTCCACGCAACAAAGGTTGAATTCCACGCATATGTAGTGGCAGTCGATGGGGTGTTTATAAGCACCTGCAAGGAGGAATCCATAATGGTTTGGAAGGCACCTAAATCGGTTAGAAAAGTACAAGAATTCCTTGGATTCGCTATCTTCTACGGATGGTTTATAAAAAGCTTTTCAGCTATTTGCAAGCCGATAAGCTAGACATTGTAAGGAAATCCTCAGTTTTTCAAATGGGGAGTTGAGCAGGATACGGCTTATGAGGAGCTAAAATAACGCATTACAACAGCCCACATACTACATCACTTATTCTCTGAAAGGGAAACAATGGCGGAAACCGATGCTAGCAATTTCGCACGCAGTTGCGTCCTCTCTCAATTCTTTGCGAAAAGGTTACATCCAGGAGGTTTCGATTCCGGAAAATGAAATTCGGCGGAACGCAAATATGAGATTCATGACAAAGAACTTCTCGCAATCCGTGCAGCATTTACGGAATGGAGACACTACTTGTTCAGAATGGAAAAACCACTTACAGTCTTTACCCATCATCAGAACCTACAATACTTCCGCACCTCGAAAATCTGGAGTGGCCATCAAATATGATGGGCTCAGAAGCTAGGGGAATACAATTTTCGTATCATATACCAACCAGGAACAAAAGGCGGAAAGCCAGACCCATTAAGCAGATGGCCGGAGTCGCATCCTGAGGAGGGAGCTACGCATTGTGAATAAAAACCCGGGAAAGAAGAAAGTTTCTTGGTAACACAGGTAGCGAGAGTAGGCGATGAAGGAGAAGATGCGGATGCAGATAAGGATTTGGATTTGGAACTTCAGAGATGTGGAAATGAACCAGTGATTAAGGTTAAGAAATTGAGCAAAAAGGCATACTTGCCTACAAAGGGCTCAAGAATGGTGGCAGGACATGACCTGTATGTTACGATCCCTAACCGGTATCAGTTCTTAGTGATTGTTAGATGATACTTCTCTTCTCTGCTCTTCTCGACGATAGTTCTTAGACCTTTGTCTGCGATAAGGTGGAAGAGACTCTCGTGTCTCTAGTCCTTATCACCTATCATACTCGTTCTTCAACTCTATTCGTGTAGTAGAGTTCTCGTCTCGTAGGTAGGTATTCGTAAAGAGCATAAAGATTTTATATTCATAAAAGCATAAAGTAATAAGTAAGGAAATAACTTAGAACGAAGCGTGACGAGGCAATCTACTCAGCCTTTTTTTTTTTTCTTTTTTTTTTTTTCTCTTCATATGATTGCTTAGTTTAAGGTACAAGAACCGTGCATGCAGCGCTAGCTATGGCATAGAAGAAAACCTATANCCAAGACCCTCTGGTATGGGCCTAACCGCACATCTCGCCCCAAAGAAAAACCCGTCCCTACCTCACAAGCGAACCCGAGAATAGGAGAAGCCTAACTAAGAAGAAAGCAGGAAAACATAGGAAGGTAACCACCCGGAACATCTCGGAAAAAACAAAAGAAAAACCGCACCAAAGTAGAACCCACAACAACCAAGCCAGAAGAACGCGCCGGCAACATGTTGCAACCGAGAATGGGCCCTCTGTGGGTGAGGCGAGGGCAGGAGAGGATGGAGCAGTAGGGTGCCAGCCTAGTGAGGGTGTAGCAGTAGGGTGCAAGCCGATCCAGCCGCCGGAACAGGAAGGAAACCGATCTCGACTGTATCAACTATCGGTAATCGTGTTCGTGTCTTGCTAGGCGGTCCCCGGCCGAAGGAAATCCCAACTTGAACCGAAAGACTAGGTGGGTATGGCAAAATCTCTAAGCGAGACAGACCCCGAAGTTACTAGCCGAGGCGTTCCCCCACGGAGATCGTGCACACAGGGAGAAAGGCGTCCACCGCAGCCAACGCCAAACGGAAACGAAGAAGAAAGAACCCCCCAGTAGGAGAAGAGCGAGGTCGACCGTCAGGCCTAAAGAGTAGTCCTCGCGTACCGCAGAACCGTGTTCCCAGCCGAGGCAATCTACTCAGCCCGAATAGCTTCCTTATATAGTTGCCCTTCACGCCCTTATAACTCACTCCTCAAGTCACGCACCACATATGACTCACAACTGTGAGTCATACCAAAACATCATAAACCAGTCATAGGACCAAAGTGGTCACATGCGCGAAACCCATGACCCCTAAATGAGGTCATGTGCGAAACATAACATATCATCATAACCATATCATATGACCAAAGTGGTCATATGTGCGAAACCCATGACCTCTAATAAGGTCATGTGCGAAACATAACATACTTATGACTCATAACTATGAGTCAGGTGAAAACCTCTTCCTCGCTAAGCCACATTCGTGACATTAGCTCCTCCCTCACAAAGATCGTGTCCCTTCTAGCTTAAAATCTTTCATCATGGAGGCGGTCTGCGAACCTCAAGAAGCATTTGGAGCACTGGGTTGCCTCCCGGCAGAATCCGCGTACTTCGTCGATGATGGCTCTCCGTTTGCGCCATTCCTTCCGTAGCGCTTTGTCTGATTACGCTATCTTGTCGTTACAAGAAACCTGTACTATTTCCATCCTCCTCTTCCTCCGTCGATCTTGTGCTGGTATCTCCTTTCCTGGTTTTCCAGGCGCGCGATCGTTTCACGTTACCATTTCGTTTTCTCCACTAGCTGATCATTTTCTTGCCACAACTGTACGATTGTTCGGCGCAGTTCTTCCTTGGATACAAAAGTTTTTCTATCGTCCCCCTCCTTAGGTTCCAACCTCAGAATCTTTTGGGTCCCCTCCTCGGCTTCCCATTTTTGCCTTCGATGATAAGGGCAGTACCTGCGCATGCAATTCTGCCACGAGATTTTGTGGTGTGAGCGGCCAGTGGGTGCAGGTTGTGGTTGTGCTGCCCATTCAGTTTTGATCGGGGTAGTTGGTGGCGACAGCTTTGTCGCCGCCTTCTTGCTCTGGCCGAAGTTCCTTCGTTTTTTTCCATCTAGGTACACAGAGCACCCGTTGTCCATGCATGTTGTCCAGTGATAGACGGCATAGTTTCTTTCATTGTCTTTGACCACCTTCGCACACTCGGCCTCCATGGTCTTCTCATCTTCCTGCTTCTTGATTCTGATTTCTTCTTTTACCGCAGCCCATTTGGCTGCGTCTGGTGGAGGGCTCGTGGGACTACTCACAAGCTGGAAGCCTTCCTGAACTGCTTCAACGCTCGGCTGAAGGCTTTTGTGAGCAGCGTTGGTAGAAGAGGTTGAGGCCTTCTTGCGCCTTTGCAATGCTGGTAGCTGGGTACCACTTTTGATCGTGTTTTGGAGAGTAACCGGTCCACTTAGCATGGTATTGAATGTTACTGTGGTATAAGCGGGAGTCAATTATTTCGTCGAGTTCGCATTCATATTCTCCGCCCAATTCGATAGGCGGAGGGGTGTGATCTTCTGTGATAGAAGTTTGTTGTCTTGATATAGTTCCAAGCGCGAGATGTGGAATGTGTTGTGTATTTTCATGAACGAGGAATGTCGAGTTTGTATGCTCGTTTCCCAATCCTTTCCAATATCTCGAATAGTCATAGCTTTTTGTAATTCAGCTTCTTGGATGTTCGTGTTGTTCTTATGTTTCCTTGTATTAACCATACCTTGTCTCCTTGTGGCAGGTACGGATCGGGTTTTCCGTGTAAATCCTAATTTTCTTTTTGTTGTAATTGTGCCATTGTCATTTTCGCCCATAGTGTGTCATGTAAGTGACCTATATCTTCTTTTTCTGATATCAGTCCTTTGACCTCATGACCTATGGCCTGATATTCTGGGTTTAGACCGTAGTTTGCGTAAAAGGGTATTGTCTTAATTGTTTCTTGTTTTCCGTTGTTGTATGCAAACCCCGCTATCGGTAGTAATTCGCCCCAGTTGTCCTGTTGGTAATTGATATCAGATCATAGATATTGTTCCAATATGCTATTCGTTTATTTGGTCTGCCCCTCCGTTTGTGGGTGGAAGGCTGTAGAAAGTTTCCATTTGATCCACAGTTTTTCCATTATCTTTATCCATATTCCTGATGTGAATATGGACCCTCCATCGGTGATCATGTCTTTCGTTAGTCCATCAAGTCGAAAGATTTCTTTGATGAATGTTGTTGCGAACTGCCATCCCGTCATATCCATTCGTGTTGGTCTGAAATGACTCATTTTGGTCAGGCGATCCACCACGACCATGATTTAGTCATATCTGTTGGCCTTAGGTACATCCATTATGAAATGCATAGATATGGATACTCATGGTTTAAATAGTGCCTCACGGGGTTTTAACAGCCCATATGGTACATGCCATGCGACCTTTGTCCTTCAGCAAATATCGCAGTTTTTGATATATCATTTGACTGATTCCCTTAATACAGGCCTGTAGTATTTCCGGGTGATATGCTCTGACGTTTTAGCCGCTTCCTCGTATCCTGCTAGTTTGTCATCATGGTGTTTCTTGATCAGGTTTGTCCTTATCTTCTCGTCCTTTGGTATCCATATCATTCCGACATACCACTTATAGTGGTTTTTCCATTTGCTGAGGTCTAAGGCCACCTCTTTTATTTCTTTGTCTACTCTTTCCCAGCTCTCCCTTATCTCTTGAAACTCTTATTCCTCTTCAATTGCTTACAGCAATTCTTTGTTGTTCTCATCCTGGATCTCTGTTGATTCCATGCCTTCGAAGTATTCCTTTGGAAGCAGAACTCGATTTTTCTGCTTGATCCTTCCGTCCTCTTTGTCTTGTAGTTTATCCCTTGTGATCCTAGTTAAGGCGTCGGGTTTCCCTCCTTCTTTTCCTGGTCGGTATTCGATTTTGAAGTTGTATTTGCTTCGGCTCCCCATCTACAGGATTTGCCTATTGTTGAGTTCCTTGGTTGTCATGAAGGGAACTAGGTTTTTTTGGTCAGTGAGAACTCTGACTTGATGGTCACTGTTCTGTATGTATCTTCTCCATTCATTGAGTGCCTGAACTATTTCTAATAGTTCTTTGTTGGCCACATCATAGTTTCATTCGGCCAGTGTCATCGTCTTTGATCGGTAGAACACTGGATGCCATTTCCCATCCTTGTATTTCTGGGATAGGATTCCAGAGCAGACGTATTTTGATGCGTCTCTCTCAATTGTTATTTCTTTTCTTGGATCGTAATGCACCAATATTGGTACTGTTGTGAGTTTGGTTCGTATATCGTCGTATGCCTTCTGCTTCTTTTCTCCCTATTCCCATTTCGCATTCTTCTTCCTTAGGTTATTCTAGCGCTTTGCCATTCTGCTAAACCCTTCGATAAACCTGCGGTAAAAGATGCAGAATCCCATGAAACATAAGTGGTCTGTTCTGTTGTTCGGCTTTGCCAACTCCTATATAGCTGCTATTTTGACTGGGTCCACTTGCACTCCATTTCCATTGATCATAAATCCTCGGTACTAGGTTTCCTTTTTGTGGAACTGGCATTTGGATGGTTTGATCTTCATCCGCGATTTCTGAATTTCGTTCATTATGCTGCTGACGTAATTTCTGAGTTGTTCCCGGTTTTCCGAATATATGAGTACATTGTCTTGGTAGATGATGCTATAAATATCCGGAACTTATTGAGTAACTGATTGATCTATCATTGGAATAATGCCGGTACATTGGTCAGCCCAAATGGCATAACCAATTACTTGTACATCCTGTATCTGGTTGCAAAGGTCGTTTTCCATTAGTCTCCTTCCTTTATTCGTACGTTGTGATAGGCGTCCTTGATGTCCAATTTGGAGAGATATTTTGCCGTTCTTAATCGTTCCAGGGCCTCTCCAATAAATGGTAGCGGGTATCGGTCATTCTTCGTTACCGAGTTGAGTGCTTGGTAGTCCACGCATAATCTCATCTTTCTGTCATTCTTTTTAACAAATAATATTGGTGACCCCGCTAATGTGAACGAATGTCATATCCATTCTCTTTTCATATTCTGTTGAATATATCCTCGTAATTCCTACAGATCCTTTTCTCCGAGGAGGTGAAGTCGTTCGTATGGAATCATTTTCTTTGCCTTGGTTTTTTAGTCTTTTTCGATGTGGATCTCCTGATCTCCTCCTAGTCTTCAAAGAGGTGGTCGGTCTACCTCTGTTTCCTGGAACAGATTCGTGAACTGGTGGTATTCTTGTAGTATTATATCGTACCACTCCTTATCTTTTCGTTCTTTCCTTTGTCGTATTGCCATTTCGGTGCTGATATTGATTCGCGCCAGCTCGCACATCTTTTCGCGTGGATACCACTTGAAAATCCCTCAAAGGTCTCCTCACGTGTAATATTGTCTGATTGCATGGGCTGACATTTCTCAAACCTCTGGCAAAATGTCTTTCTTGGTTTTCACGCTATCCGTGCTGCCGAAACCCTTCGTTCCTCTCGCGGTGTCATGAAGTTCTCGTACTTCGTGCATCTCTTTCTTGTTGATCTTCTCAATGATCAACTGTGCTATTCAGTCTCCTGGTTGGATTTCCTGTTCAATATTTCCTAGGTTGGCTAGGACCACCTTCATTTCTCCTGTATAGTTGGCATCAATGACACCTGGATTGATAATAAGTCATTTGTTAACTGCTAGTCTGCTGTGAGGTGCTATCCGTCCATAGGTAGCGGGAGGTAATCCTATCTCTATTCTGCTTGATATCGTCTCTTGACCGCTTGCTTGGATTGTCTTGTCTTGATCGGCATATAGCTCGTGACCTGCCAATTGCCCGGAGCACTTGGTTGGTCCCAGTGCCTTCTCGTGCCACCTTTTGAATGTGATTCTCCGATCCGGTTCTTCTTTGAGTTGGTGGAATCGTGCCTACAGGTTCGCTTTATGTGGCTCTCTTTCGGGTGTCGTGTACACCACTGGCGAACTGTTGAGACATCCTGTTGTGCATCGTTCGCTAGCCAATGTAATCTTGTTATTGTCCCAGTCGATTGTGGGATTATGTTGTTGCAACCATGGCATCCCTAAGACAAGCTCGTGGTTTTTCATGTGTGCTACCTGGAAGGTTGCCTCTTCCTCATGGCTGCCTATGGTCATAGGTACTTGCACTGTATGGGTTATTGGTCCTATAGTGCTGGGCTTTCCATCCGCTAGATAGAACTGTCTTTTCTTTCGTGTCGGGATCATGGGGTAGTTGTATTTGTCGCAAATTTATTTGTCAATAAAATCTTCCTTTTCCCCCCAAGTCGAGCATCGCATGTATCGTGGTACCTTCCTTTTTGGTGTCGTATATTGTTATTTTGATCATAATATGATCTCCTTCTTCTTCCAGTAGTGCCGTGTAGTAATTTGCCAGGGTGATTTTTTTCATTCCATTCGTCTCCCTCTTCCCCTTCCCCCTGGTTTTCCTCCCCTTCTTGTCCACTGGACCATCTCTTACTGGGGATGGTTCTCTTTTTCCAGTTGATCCTCCTCCGTCGTCATCTCTCTCTAGTTGGTTCTCGTCTGCTGCCTGATCCAGTTGTTGCCTTAGGCGAGTGTCATCGTCTTCTGTCCGTTGTCCGCTCGGTTGCGGCACTCCCTGATTTGGTGTCCTTTTTCACTGCATCTTAAGAAGAGATTCTGCTCTCTTCGCTTTTTCCATTCTGCATTGGATAGGTTGAGGGGCCTCTGGGTTTATGCCTCATTCATTTCCACTTCTCGATCAACTGTAGGTTTGAAACTTCCTTCGTAGGCCTCCGATATCGGTCTGAACGTTCCATCTGTGTTCCTTGGTGTCGAAGCTTCCTCTGTCCTTCCACCTTTTTCCTTTTCAGGTTTTTTAGCATTGCTAGTCAAGTTTCCTTCTAGATGGCCCATGTGGCCAACTTGTGAACTGTAGTGGTCTGGGAGTGGAAATCTGCAAATTCTGTTTGTAATCTTTTTGACATACCCGCTTATAGGTATTGGCATGCGGTTACATCGTCCAATAGTGCTTGCGTCTAGTCGAGTCTGAACTCGTGCCAATATTCCCTTATGGAGCGAGGCCCTCGCGCCATGTTCATAATGTGGATCATGGCCGTGCCCATCGGGTCCACCTCTCCAAACTGCTGTTAGATTGCTTCCTTGAATTCTTCCCAGCTGCTCCTTGCAGTTGGTTTGTTGCCTTCCGTGTATGGCGTGATACATTTGCTCGCGTCTCCCCTCTGGAGACTCTAAACCTAAACAATTTTTTCCACATTGTTCCCTTCTTGCCAACCTGTGGCGCTAAAGCAGATTGTCAATTCGACCATCGAGTTCCAGAGTTGGTGTCTGTTTCCTGCTTATGTCTCTGGTTGTGTGACTTTGGTCCCATATTGCTCCAACAGTCCTAGGATCTGCACTATTTGTTCACGACTTAGCGCGGGCGTTGCTTCCGGTACTGGGCCTGGCGTGGGACCAGCCCCTTCTCCTCCGATTGGTCCTAGGCCCTTCATCCTGTTGTCTTCTTCTTCAGAGGTTGACTCAACGTATGTTGATTATTATTCCAGTGTTGTCGGACTTAGAGTTTGTCCGAGTTGCAAGACCGTTCTTTGTAACTCATCGGCTACCTTGGGTAGCTCTAAGGACTGATCCTCAAAGGTATAGTCTGTCTTGGTATCGTCTAAGCGTCACTATAAGCCACCCTTCGTAATGTTACGATCCCTTACCGGTGTCAGTTCGCAGTGATGAGTAGAGGATACTTCTCTTGTCTTCTATTCTCAACAATAGTTCATAGACCTGTGTCTACGATAAGGTAGGAGAGACTCTCGTGTCTCCAGTCCTTTTCGCCTATTTTACTCTTGCTTCAACTATATTCGTGTATTAGAGTTCTCGTCTCGTAGGTAGGTATTCGTAAAGAGCGTAAAGGTTTTATATTCGTAAAAGCATAAAGTAATAAGTAAGGAAATAACTTAGAATNTTTTTTTTTTTTCTCTTTTTTCTTTTTTTATCATCATGTATTCATTGTTTACGGTACAAGAACTTGCATGCAGCGCTAGCTATGGCATAAACAAAACCTCAATCTCAAACACGCAATCAGAAAAGAAAAACTCGCACCATAAGGTACAATCCTCCTAAAAGGGTCCGATAGCCGACACAAAATCTCATCGAACTAAAGCGAAAAAATACCAAAAATCATAACATGAAGTAAATCCAGCTAGTGGCCTAGAAGGCAGCAAACATCGGGTGAATCAAATGATGAGGTGGGCGTCGCATCTCAAGGCCTGAAGACATGAATGGGAAGCTCTGTGTCGCGGGGAGTGGTCTCTACAGGGGGGTCCCAGTCTGCATGTGGCATGCCAGGGGGAAAGCCGGTGGTGGTCACATTGAGGTATCTCACCAAGCAGCGGAGAGAGGTCCATAGCGAACTGTCTCTGCCAACGTCTGTAAGCCACTGCAGGTAGCGCTCACGAGGCACCTTACGGGACTCGCAGGACAGGATGGCGTGGGCGAAGTCCTCCTCGCCTTCCTCACAGAACGGGCAGAGGGGAGAGGGGTCTTCAGTGAACCGGGAGGGGTGGGCAGCGAGATAGCTCTTACCCGAGCGCATTTGGTGTATCCTTCCCGCCATGAACCTTCCCAGACCCATGAAAGGGTGGGGCTGTCTCTTATACACATCTAGATGTGTATAAGAGACAGACTGCAGGTAGCGCTCACAAGGCTCCTTGGGAGACTTGCAGTGTAGGATGGCATGAGCGAAGTCCTCCCCGTCCTCCTCACAGTTGGGGCGAATAGGGGAGGGGTCGTCGGTGAACCAGGAGGGTTGGGCAGCGAGATAGCTCTTACCCGAGCGCCGCTGGTGGATCCTACCTGTGATAAACCTTCCCAAACCCAGAACGGGGTGGGGCTTGAGGGACCTGGCATAGGGGTAGTAGGGGGCGGGGGGAACTGGATGGTCCAATCACTGGCGAGTGCATTTCTTAGTCGCAACTTGATCGACTGGTAGGACGGGATCTCCTCTCTCAAGGGAAGGTGTTCAGGAGGAACAAGGTTGGGTGAGGCTATAGGGATGGGGCCCAAGGCGTCGCTAAACCGAAGGGTATGGTGGGCGATTGCATCGAGTGGGAGGTGCTTGCATATGGGAGGGCAGGGGGAGGCTGTCTTCACAAGCAGTGGGGCATAAACAGACGTCAGGCCCCTTATGAAGCGGCGGTGGTCTCCAGATGCCTGAAAGGGGGAGGAGGTAGGAAAAGACCAGTGGAGTCTGGCAGTCGCCAGGTTGGCTTCAAGGGGAAGGCACGCCAGGAAAACAGCGGCCAACCTTTGACGGTGGAGGACTAAAAGTGGGAGGGGGAGGAGAGCCCATCCGCATGCCATGATGGCAACCGGGGTCGATGAAAAACAGTTCGTCACCCACCACGAGACAGATATCCCAAAAACTGACATCCTGTCTAGGAGGATGAGACTCGCAGAGAAAAGGTCTGCTCCATAGCGGAGGATCGGTGAGATGAGGGAGGACGCCAGACGATGGCAGAGAAAGGGAGGGAGGCCTTTTTTGGGCCTGGATAGTATTTTAATCATTGCAAAGGCCCCCTGGGGCAGGGCGAGTCTTCTGGTGAAGTGTAAGGTGGTGCCTTCGGTGCATGAGGTGCACAAGGGTTCGAACTAGTACCCAAGCCATGGTATCAGTTTGGAGGGGTGGAAGAGGTGCCCATCCAATAGGATTGGGATTGAGGGGGGGTCGACCTTTGGGGTGGGGGTCGACCAGTGCATGAGCTCTGTCTTCGCGATCGAGAAGGACACGCTCAGCCTGCTTGCTTTTGCCTAGAGTATACGGGTGATGCCTTGTAGCCACTAGGCATTCCGGCTGTACAGGCCGGAGGCGACCATAACCGCGAAATTGTCCACATAGGAGAGGATGAGGCCCCGCGGGACCAGGAAGTGTAGGGATGAAACATAAATGATGAACAGAAGGGGGGAGATCGGAGAGCCTTGGGTCGTGCCAACCGAGACCGCTGAGAAGACTTGGGGGGCCCCCTGGAACACTAGGCGGCAGGAGCGGCCACGTAGGAAGGACCTTATCCACGAAACTATGTAAGGGTTGACCGCCTTGGTAGCAAGCCTGTCGCATATTAAGGGGGCAGAGAGACATTGTTGAAACTGCCCTTGGTATCGAGAAATAGTGTCGCGACCTTGCGCCGGGGGCGCATAAACATTTGAACCTCGTGGGCGAGGGTCGCAGCTGCGTGAAAAGTGCTCAAGCCGACGTGTATGCCAGTTTGTTCCGGAGATAAGGGGCCCAGGAAGCGGGCAAGAGCAGAGAGGTGGGTCGCCATGATTCTCTCGAGGATCTTGGAGACCATCTCCAACCGGACGATAATGCGGAATGAGGCTGGCATGTCGTAAGAAGGTTTTCTTGGCTTGTCAACCACAATTTCGCTAGCTTTCTTCAGAAAGGGAGGGTGATGTCTGTACTGGACTAGGGAGCCGAGGATAGATGTCGGGATGTTGGGGTTTAAGGAGTGGACCTTTTTCCGGACAGAGTAGGGAATCAGGTCTAGGCCGGGGGCAGAGGATAAGGCGGACCTCGGCAAGGCAGCTGTAACTTCCTCAGCCGACAGCAGTAGAACATCTCTGAATTCTCGTAGGATGACCGCTGGGTGTGAAGACCATCTTTCAGGAAAGAGGTGGGAGAGAAGGGCTTCAGTTATGCCCATGGGGCCGTCAGCCCCGGGAATCTGTGGGAACCTGTCTGGGGGTCTGCTGAAGGCGTAGTGCCTCGTGGTCCAGAGAGTCTGTGGGGTGGCTGTTTTGAGGAAATTGTCTCAGTATTTGGTCTTGGCCTTCTTTATGGCCTTGAAGTATAAAAGGTGTGCCTCCTTGCACTACTGTTTAGAAGAGGGCAGGGGGTGGCGTCGCGACGACCGTACCGTTGAGTGAAAGGCAGCTCTCTGCGCTGCAAGGATGGGGGTCCACCAAACCTTGGACCTGTGAGATGGCCTCTTTTCTGGCGTATGGAGCTGGAGGACAGCCCTCAGTCGGGCAAGGGCAGTGTCGAACCAGGCAGAGAAGGAGTGCAATGTCGGGAGGGAATGTGGGAGGTCAATCTTCATGGCTTTGATTTCTTCCTTGAGAGAGACCCAATCTGTCTTTGTCCATGCAGGGGCAGGGGGTGGTGTGCGGGCCAGAGGCTTAGACAGAGTTACAAGGATCAGGACGTGGTCCGCGCCAGTCGGTGGAAGGGGCATGCCCCGTGTCTGGAAGTTGGGGGACAGTGCGGTGTTGTCGTAGGCTAGGTCTAACATTGAGGGGCGGAGCTCAGGGTCGAAAGGGAAATTGGGGAGTGTACCCTGGGTGTTCAAAAGGGAAAAACCCTTGTCGGCAGCCCTCACGAAAAAGGATGTAGAAGTGCGCAGGTCCGACATGGAAAAAAGGCGGGCAGGGTTTGCCAAGGGGTGATGAATGTGAAAATCACCGACGACCAGTATCGGTGTGGCTGTGTGGAGGAAAGCAAGCTCAGGAGGGATGGTTTGGCGAAAGGGGGTGCCATCCCAGGTACTATAGAGGTTCTCAATCCTGAACTTGGTGACAAAGGAGTTAAAGAATCTTATAGAAGAGTGGAAGTCAACAGCCATCCAGTCCCTCACCTCCGAAAAGACTTGGAGGACAGAGAATTGCTGGGTAGAGGGAAGGTGGAGGTAGCAGGCCACTCGGGGCTTGCCGCCATTAGGGCAGGGGGGCAGAAAGGGTTTGAAACCAGTGAATGATGGAGGTCTATTCCTGTGGAGGGAGGGGGTCTTGCAGGGCAACCAGGGTAGGAGGAGAATCAAAAAGAGAAAACCAATTAAAAATGGAAAGAAACACATCCTAGCTTCTCAAGCAGTTGTGTTGTGGAACGGATATGGGGTTATGGGAGCCCGCCGCCAGCGCGAAACTGGCAGGAGAGGTGTGACCAGCCATTATACCCCTTCGGGCATCTCAGGCTGGGGGAGAGGCGTGGGAGATTCCTGCCATGCGGAGTTTGGCAGGGTACCTCCTTGGGGCTTTGGGGCAGGAACAGAGGGACATGTTGGGAGGGCATCACCACACCAAGGATGGGGTATCTCCAGAGCGAAGTGGGGCAGAAGGGATCATGTACCAGATGAAGGACCCTCGCCATAGTTGTTCGTCGTGTCTATAGCTTTTACATTCGGCGGAACAGAGGACTCCCGATGGGCGCGAGGGGGGGGAGGTCTCGATGGGCATTCTCTAGCAAAAGCCGGGTGTTGGCCCTTGCAGACTGCGCACATCGAGGGGGAAATTGGACAGCAGTCACCCACTGCTCTGATGTTACTGCCCTTAGGGCAGGTGGGGTTCTGGCATCTGTGTGCCTGCTTTCGGTGGGAGAGGGCGCAGATTGAGCAAACTGGGTGCTCAATCTTGCATCTAGCTGAAAGGTGTCCGTATTCCCTGCAGTTCTGACACTGAGTGAGGCTGTTAGCAGAGTATGCTCTCTTGATCTTACATCAGGAGGAGAAAAGGTAAGCATTGCGAAGCATCATGGCCTCATTTTCAGGCGCAACCGTCACAACACCGGAGGTCGCTTTTTTGAGGATTCTGAAGTTGCGGTCAGGATTCAAGTAGCAAGCAGAGAAGATCTGGATGTTCATGACGTGCAGGATGGTGTTCCTAAGGGAATGCAGGAGGTCCTCGTCGTCCTCCGCAAGGTACATGATAGGGAGGGAGTGTATCACCAACTGGACCTCGTTGGCGGCAGGGTGGAAAGGGAGCCACGGAAGTGTCTCCGGTCGGAAAGGACTGGTTCAGCTTGGCCGTTAGGGCATCATAGTAGGTGGCGTATGCAGGGGAGGGAACAAACGGGGAGAGGGCAAGGAGCATCACTGCTCCTTTTTCATTGACCCAGGCAGAGAAAAATAGTGGTAGGGTGCAGCGCGCTTCCCAGAGGATGGAGGCGGCAATGTCTGGGAAAGAAGCAGCCAGCTGGTCGGACTGGGAGTGTGAGAAGGAGGAAGACCTTGGGGCGAAGGAGGGTCTCTTAGTGGCTGGGAGGCTCTTGGGCCCATTTAAGGGGGCCGGAGGTGCCGAGCAAGATGCAACCTGGGCAGCCGAGGGGGCATCCTGCGCTTTTGTTGCTTTTCCTTTCTTTTTTCCTCCGGCTGTAGCAGCATGAGCATAGGAGGGGGTGCCAGATTAAGTCACCCTATCTACTCGGCCTCTTTTTCTCTTTTCTTTTCTTGTCTTTTGTTTTTCTTTTTTCTTTTATCTTCATATATTCATTGTTTACGGTACAAGAACTTGCATGCAGTGCTAGCTATGGCATAAAGAAAAACCTTAATCTCAAAAACTCACAACTACAAAAGAAATAATCGCATCAAAGCTATAAAATCCTCCCAGTAGTGTCCGATAGCTGACACGAAATCCCTAGGAACTAAAGCAACCAAGTACAAAACTCATAACAAGAAATAAATCCAACAGGCTGTTAAAGGAAAGAAAAAGCAACTATCAGCTGGAGTGAAGCGGAGGGCGGGCGCCCAGCCTTAGGGCGCGAATCTGTAAATCGGGAGACCTTCACTAACTAGAGCGAGTGTGAGTGGGGTGTTCCAGCGTAGCGGTGCCATACTGGGAGGGTCGCCTGTGGCGGTTGCATTCAGGTATCTCGACAGGGAGTGTAGGGAGTCTCTACTGGACTATAGAGGACAGTCTCTGCCAATGGCCGTGAGCCCGCAGAGGTAGCGCTCATGAGGCTCCTTGCGAGACTTGCAGTACAGAATAGCATGAGCAAAGTCCTCCTCCTCCTCTTCACAGTAAGGACAGAGGAGGGAGGGGTTGTCAGTCAACCAGGAGGGGTGGGCAGTGAGGTAGCTCTTGCCAGAGCGCATCTGATGGATCCTGCCCACTATGAATCTCCCCAAGCCCATAAAAGGATAGGGCCTGAGGGACGCGGAATGAGGATAGTCGGGCGGGGAGGGAAACTGTGTAGTCCAGTCCTGCGAAGAGTGTTTCGCAGTCATAGCTCGACCGCTTAGTAGGATTGAGTTCCGGCCGCTATGGGAAGGTGGCCAGGAGGAAGGAGGTCGGGTGAGGCCACTGGAACTGGGCCTGACGGGTTGATGAATTGTATGGTGCTCTGGGCAATCGCGTCTAATAGAAGATGTTTCCGTATGGGGGGACAGGGGGAAGTAGTCTTCCAGAGAAGTGGGGCGTAGACAGACATCAGACCCCTAGTGTATCGGCAGTGGTCCTCCAGGGCCCGAAAGCTGGCGGAGGTGGGAAAGGACGGGTGTAGCCTAGCCATTACTGGGTTGGCTTCAGGGGGAAGGCAAACAACCCTGATGGTGGCCAGGCTTTGTCGGTGGATAACTAGAAGTGGCAGGGGGGGAAGGGCCAACTCGCAGGCTAGGATGCCAACCGGGGTAGATAAAAAGCAGTTTATAACTCATCTCTGGACTGCCCTCCAAAAGATGGACATCCTGTCCAGGAGGGTGAGGCTTGGTGAGAAAAGGACTGCCACGTAGAGGAGGATGGAGGAGATGAGGGAGGATGCCAGTCGGTGGCAGAGAGAGGGGGAGAGACCCTTGCTGGGCCTGGAAAGCCGCTTGATTGTCGCGAAGGCCCCCTGGGCCAAGCTGAGCCATCTTGTGAAGTCAGAGATAGCACCTTTATTGCACGAAGTAGATGCGGGCGCAAACCAGTATCCGAGCCATCGTATCAATTTGGAGGGATGGAAGAGGTGCCCATCTATCAAGACAGGGATCGCGGGAGGATTGATCTTCTACACTGGGGTAACCCAGTGCATGAGGTCTGTCTTCGGGATCGAGAAGGCCACCCCTAGCCTTCCAGCTTTATCCTGAAGTGCTCCGGTGATGCCTTGAAGCCTCTGGACGTTCCGGCGGTATGAACCAAAGGCTACTCTGACAGCAAAGTGGTGCACGTAGGAGAGGATGAGGCCCCAAGGGAACGAGAAGTGCGGGGAGGATATGTAGATCACAAACAGGAGGGGGGAGATCGGTGACCCTTGGGGGGTACCGACAGAGACTGGTGAAAAAACTGGAGGGGCCACTGGGAAAACCAGGCGGCAGGAGCGGCCATGTAGGAAAGACCTGATACATGAGACCATGTACAGGTTGACAGCCTTAGTGGCGAGCCTGTCGCAGAGTATGGGGGCCGAGATATTATCAAAGCCTCCGTTGATGTCGAGGAAGAGGGTTGAGACCTTGAGCTTGGGGCGCATAAAAAACTGTACCTCATGAGAAAAGGTTGCCGCTACATCAAAGGTGCTCAAAGCGGGAAGGGATCCGGTTTGGTGCGGGTAGATGAGGCACAGGAATTGGGCGTGGGCCGACAGGCGGGTGGCCTTGGCCCTTTCCAGGATCTTGGAAATGGTCTCGCGGAGGACGATGATCTGAAACAACACTTGTGTATTGTAGGAGGGCTTCCCTGGCTTGTCAAGGACTATCCCGTTTGCCCTCTTCACGGAATGGGGATGGTGTCCATGTCGGACAAGAGCGCCGAGGATGGAGGGAAGGATACAGGGATTTAACATGTGGACCCTTTTCCAAACCGAGTTTGGAATCTGGTCGGGGCCGGGTGCGGAGGACAAGGAGGAATTCCGGAGGGCAACTGTAATTTCTTCCGCCGACAGGGGAGGAACATCCTTGAATTCACCCATAATGGCTGGCGGGCGCGAGGACTGTTTCTCCATGAAGAAGTGAGAGAGACGGGCTCTGTTTATGTCTAAGAGGCTCTCAGCCCCGGGTAGCTGTGGGAACCTGTCTGGAGGCCTTCTGAAGGCATAGCATTTCACAGTCCAGAGCATCTGGGGAGTGGCTGTCTTGAGGCAATTGTTCAAATATTTGGTTTTGGCCTTCTTTAGGGCCTGGAAGCGTAGCAGGTGGGGTTCTCCGCAATGCTGCTTTGACAAGGGGAGCGGATCCCGTCGCGACGATCGAACCGTCACGTGAAAGGCAGCCCTATAAGCTGTGAGATCAGGTGTCAACCAGCGCTTGGATTGGGGGGAGGGTCACTTGTCCGGTGTGTGTAGCCTCAGTACGGTCCTAAGTCTGCCAAGGGTAGTGTCGAACCAGGTCGAGAAAGTGTGAGGCGTGGGGAGGAGGGGATGAGGGTCAAATTTGATGGCTTTAATCACATCCTCAAGGGAGAGCTAGTCAGTCTTCGTCCACGCAGGGGCAGGGGTGGGAGGCCGGGCCAATGGCTGAAAAAGTGTAATGAGGATAAGGGCGTGGTCGGACCCGGTCAGGGGCAGTGGAGTTTCCCATGACCGAAAGTTGGGGGACAGAGAGGAGTTGGCAAATGCAAGGTCTATGACTGAGGGGCATAGGCCTGGGTCGAAGGCGAAGTAAGTGAGTATACCAGGGGTGTTCAAGAGGCAGAAACCCTCTTCTGCAGCTTGTTCAAAGTAAGGGGCCAAGGCGCCCAGGTCTGAAATTGAAAAAAGGCGGCCAGGGTCCGCTGAAGAGTGGTAGATGTTGAAGTCACCAACGACGAGCGTGGGTATAGGAGTATGGGGGAGAGCAGCCTCCAGAGGGTTGGTTCGGTGAACGGGGGAACTATGCCACGTGCTGTAGAGGTTCACAACCTGGAACTTGGTAACGAAGGAATCAAGGAAGCCCACAGAGGAGTGAAAATCCACTGCCATCCAGTCTCTAGCCTCTGTAAAGACTGGGAGGACCGAAAACTGTTGAGTGGTGGAGAGATGAAGATAGCAGGCCACTCTGGGCTTGCCACCAGAGAGGCAAGGGTGCAAAAAGGGTTTGAACCTTAGGAACGACGGGGTCAGCTGCTGTGTGAAGGGGGGTCTTGGAGGGCAACAAGGGTAGGCGGGTAATCCAACAAAGAAAAAGAATTAAAAAGGGAGAGGAACACATCCTAGCTTCCCAAGCAGTTGTGTTGAAGAACGGATATCGGGTTACGGGAGTCCACCACCAGCTCGGAACTCACAGGGGAGGTGTGACCAGCCATTACACGCCTTCCAGCGTCTCAGGCTGCGGGAGAGGAGTGGGAGATTCCTGCCATATTGGGTACAGCAGTGCACCTCCTTGGGGCTTTGCGGCGGGAATGGGGGGACATGCTGCGGGGGCATCACCACGCCTAGCTCGCGGTGTTTCAAGAGCAGAGAGGGGTAGCAGGGATCGTTAACCAGTTGAAGGACCCTCACCGGAGTCGGTCGCCTTGTCCATACCTTCTTCATTCGTCGGTGGAGGAAACTCCCCATGCGTAAGAGGGAGGGGAGGTCTCGATGTGCATTCTCTAGCGAAGGCGGGGTGCGGTCCTTTGCAGACAGTGCACATGGAGGAGGAGGTGGGGCAGCAGTTGACGACTGCTCTGAGATTCCCGCCCTTGGGGCAGGTGGCGTTCTGGCACCTATGCGCCAGTTTTCTGTGGGATAATGCGCAGATTGGGCAGACTGGGTGGTCAATCTTGCATCTAGCCGAGTGGTGACCTTACTCCCAGCAGTTACGGCATTGAGTGAGGCTGTTAGTCAGGTATGCTCTCTCAATCTTGCATCGAGAGGAGAAAAGGTAAGCATTGCCCCACATTTTGTCCTCATTTTCAGGAGCGACCGTCACAACCACTGAGGTTCCCTTCTTGAGGACTCGGAAGTCATGGTCAGGGTTTAGGTAGCGGGCGGAGAGGATCTGCATATTCTTAATGTTCAGGATGGTGTTGCGGAGAGATTGGAAGAGGTCCGCGTCTTCTTCTGGCCAGTACGCGATGGGGAGGGAATAAATAGCCAGTTGGACTTCATTGGGGGCTGGCCGGAAAGAGAGCCGCGGGGCATCGCCTGTCTGGCAAGACTGGTTCAATTTAGCCATAAGGGCCTTGTAGTACGGTGCGTATGCGGTTGAGGGGACAAATGGGCAGAGGGCTAGAAGTGTAACTGCTCCTCTGTCGTTGACACAGACAGAGAAGAATAAGGAGAGGGTGCAGCCAGCTTCGCAGAGGATAGAGGCAGCAACGTCTGAGAAGAAGGCAGCAAGGCGTTCAGACTGGGAGTGGGGGAAGGGGGAGGACCTAGGAGCGAAAAACCTCCTCTCAACGGCAGGGAGGCTCCAGGGACCTTTGGAGGGGGCGGAGAGTGCCGAGCCAGATACCACCTGGACAGCCGAAGGGGTATTCTTCGCTTCGTTCACCTTTCCTTTCTTCTTGCGACCAGCTGATGCAGCCTGAGCATAGGAGGAGGGGCTTGACTGAGCCAACGTCCGAGGAACAAGGTGGAACTGCAAGAGGGGTGGGTACTTCGATTCCCTGTATGTCTGGGCCTCCCAGGAGCGCGGGAATTTCGCCGCATACGTGGCCGGGTTGCGGTACCATTTCTGGGCCTTTGTACTGTAGCAGGCTATGTCCGTGTCGCCTCCACCTTCCTAGTGGGGGTTCAACACATCGGCAAGGGTAGCGGTGAGGGTTGACGCAGCGATATGTTTTCCCTTTCGGGAAGGAGCTGCCAGTGCGGTGTGGGTGACCGGCGCTGCAAGCGCCAAGCGCAGGGGCGGAATTTGTTAGTGGCGTGCTGGTTGGGGGAGGGGGGTGGTCAGCCGGGATCCAAGGTCTCGAACCGACAGTTGAAGGGCGGAGAGTAACGCTGCCGTCGCGTCAATTTGGCTGGGGGGAGGAGGAGGGCGCTAGGGCTTTTCGCTATGGGAGGAGAGTTCTTCGACCTGTCCTGAGAGGCGGGCGACTTCAAGGGCTAGTTCGTCGACCAGGACGGAGATAGACCTGGATGCCAAAAGCGAGGTGCTGAGGAGTGGGAGAATGATGGCCTCCCCGGGTGAACCAATCTACTTGGCCTTTTTTTTCTTTATTCTTTTTTCATCTTCATGTATTCGTTGTTATTTAGGGTACAAGAACTTGCATGCAGCGCTAGCTATGGCATAAACAATCCCCCTTCCTCCTTCTGACTGGCCCGACCGTATCCCTAGGACCCGCGGGTATGGGCCTAACTGCACATCTCGCCCCAAAGAAAAACCCATCTCTACCTCGTAAGCGAACTCAGAGAATAGTGGAAGTCTAACTAAGAAGAAAGCAGGAAAACATTGGAAGGTAACCATGCGGAACATCTCAGGGAAAAACAAAAGAAAAACCGCACTAAATATCCCACAACAACCATGCCAGGTATATGCGCTGGCAGCAGAAACCATAGAAGTTATCACAGAACGCGACATAACCAAGAAAATGCGCCACCTGTGGGGCGGGAGGCAGGCGAGGGTGGAGCAGTAGGGTGCAAGCTGAGGGAGGGTGTAGGAGTAGAGTGCAAGCCGATCCGACCAACAAAACAGGCCGGAAACTGAACGTGACCGCGTCAACTCTCGGTAATCGTGTTCGTGTCTAACTAGACGGTCCCCAATGGTAGAAGGCAAGCCTATTGCCGCATCTCTCATGTAGTCCATTGTTCTCAGAGAGATAGCGTCATTTAGTGAATGGGATACCACTGCTTAAACTAACCGCGGGGAGGAGCGAGATCGACCTGTCGGCCTGTAGGATAGTTCCCGCGTACTGCAAACCGTGTTCCCAGCCGTCTGCAGCATAGGAAGAGAACGGTCGTCGACTGTGTGGAGGGGCCTCCCTAAGTGAGGCGAGAGGCAGGGACGGGCAGAGCAGGAGGCTTACCGGCACCCACAGGAAAGAGAGCCCTGACATCTTGAGAAAGCAGAAGAGGGCAGTGAGGGGAGGGGGGAAATGGCTGTCACTCCTAGGCTAAAGCCATCGTGGGAGGAGAGGGGGGGTGGATGGTTCGTGAACTCCAAGCGTTGAGGGTTGATTTCAAGCGCGTAGAAAATAGAGGAGACAGAGGATGACCTATCTACGCGGCCTTTTTTTTCTTCTTTTTTTTTCCTTTTTTTTATCTTCATATATTCTTTCTTTACGGTACAAGAACTTGCATGTAGTGCTAGTTATGGCATAAAGAAAAACCTCAATCTCAAAAACTCGTAAACACAAAAGAAACACTAGCACCAAACTGTAAAATCCTCCTAACTGTGTCCGATATCCGACACGAAATCCCAAGGAACTAAAGCAAAAAAGTAAAAAATCTTATAACAAAAAAATAAAACCAACCGGCTGCCAAAATCAAGCGTCAGGTGGAAGCAAACGGGGGCAATGGCTCCTGTTCAGGGCGCAAAACCGGAAATCGGAAGAGCCACATCAGCCGAAGTGGGAGCAAGTGCGGGGTGCCAGCATGCAGGCGGCATGCCAGGAGGAAAGCCTGTGGTGGTCACATTTAGGTACCTCGCCAGGGAGTGGAGGGCATCTTCGTTTGTCTATAGGGGGCTGTCTCCGCCGACGTCCGTGAGACCCCGGAGGTAGCACTCACGAGGCTCCTTGCGAGACTCGCAGTATAGGATAGCATGAGCGAAGTCCTCTTCATCCTCCTCACATTAAGGGCAGAGGGGGGAGGGGTCGTCAGTGAACCAGGAGGGGTAGGCAGCGAGGTAGCTCTTGCCCGAGCCCATTTGATGGATCCTGCCCGCTATGAACCTTCCCAGGCCCATGAAAGGGTGGGGTCTGAGGGATGCGGCATAGGGGTAGTAGGGCAGGGGGGGAAACTGAGTAGACCAGTCCCAAAGGAGAGCGTTTCTCAGCCGAAGCTTGACTGACTGGTAAGACNGTCTGAGGGATGCGGCATAGGGGTAGTAGGGCAGGGGGGGAAACTGAGTAGACCAGTCCCAAAGGAGAGCGTTTCTCAGCCAAAGCTTGACCGACTGGTAAGACGGGGTTCCCGCCGCCACAGGAAGCTGGTTGGGAGAAAGGAGGCTGGGGGAGGCCACTGGCACTTGGCCCACGGGGTCGATGAACCTGATGGTCTTGTGGGCAATGGCGTCTAAGGAAAGATGGTTCCGTATGGGGGGACAGGGTTGAGAGGTTTTTCAGCGGAGTGGGGGATAGACAGATGTCAAACCCCTAGTGTATCGGCGATGGTCTTCCGAAGCCCAGAAGGGGGAGGAGGTAGAGAACGACGGGTGAAGCCTGGCCGTGGCCGGGTTGGTTTCAGAGGGGGAGGCAGACAAGCCGAACAGTCGCTAGCCTTTGACGGTGGAGAACCAGGAGCGGGAGGGGGGGCATGGCCGACTGACATGCCAGGATGCCAACCGGGGTGGACGAGAAGCAGTTTGTCACCCACCTTTGGACGGCTCTCCAAAAGACGGACATCCTGTGCTGGAGGGTGAGGCTTGGTGAGAAGAGGTCCGCCCCGTAGAGGAGGATGGGGGAGATAAGGGAGGGCGCCAGCCAGTGGCAGAGAGAGGGGGAGAGGCCCTTGCCGGGCCAGGAAAGTAGTTTGATCGTCGCGAAGGCACCTTGGGCCTAGCCAAGCCTCCTCATGAAGTGAGAGGTAGTATGTTTGTTGCAGGAAGTGGATGAGCGCTCGAACCAATATCCAAGCCAACGGATCAATTTGGAGGAACAGAAGAGGTGCCCGTCTATCATCACAGGGATCACGGGCGGGTGGACCTTTTGTGTGGGGGTAACCCAGTGTATCAGTTCTGTCTTTCGGATCGAGAAGGCCACACCCAGCTTTCTAGCTTTCGCCTGGAGTGCCTTGGTGATGCCATGGAGCCTCGGGGCGTTTCTGCAATAAGAACCCGAGGCGACTGTGACAGAGAAGTCGTCCACATAAAAAAGGATTAGGCCACGAGGGACCGGGAAATGCAAGGAGGAAACGCAGATCACAAACAGGGGCAGGGAGGCGGGGACCCTAGAGGGGTTCCAACAGAGACCGGTGAAAAAGCTTGAGGGGCCCCCTGGAAAACCAGGCAGTAGCAGCAGCGGTGGAGGAAGGACCTGATCCACAAGACCATGTACGGGCTGACCGCCTTAGTGGCAAGGCTGTCGCATAGAATGGGGGCCGAGACATTGTCGAATACGCCTTTGATGTCGAGGAAAAGTGTCGAGACCTTGAGCTTGGGGTGCATGAAAAGCTGAACCTCATGACAGAGGGTTGCCACTGCATCAAAGGTACTCAGACCGGGAAGGGAATCAGTGTGGTGGGGGGACAAGAGGCCCAGGAAAGGGACGAGGGGAGAGAGGGGGGAGGCCATAACCCTTTCGAGGATCTTGGACACAGACTCGAGGAGGACGATGATGCTGAACGATGCCGGCGTGTCGCAGGAGAGTTTCTCTGGCTTATCGAGGACTATCCCATTTGCGCTCTGCAGGGAGCGGGGATGGTGGCCATACCCGACGAGGGGGCCGAGGATGGAGAGGAGGATGCTTGCGTTCAACGTGTGGACCCTCTTCCAGACTGAGTATGGGATCTGGTCAGGGCCGGGAGCGGAGGACGAGGAGTTCCGGAGAGCAACTGTAATCTCCTCCGCCAACAGCGCGGGAACATCTTTGAATTCGCGAAAAATTGCAGGGGGGCCTGAGGACTCTTTCTCTGGGAAGAAGTGGGAGAGAAGGGCCGTGTTTATGTCCCCTGGGCTCTCAGCCCCGGGTCGCTGTGGTAACCTGTCTGGAAGCCTTCCAAAGGCATAGCGTTTCGCCGTCCAGGGGGTCTGGGGAGTGGCTGTCTTCCGGAAATTGTTCCAATAATCGGTTTTGGCCCTCTTTATGGCCTTGAAGTATAGCAGGTGGGCCTCTCTGCGCCGCTATTTCGATGCCGTGAGCGGATCTCGTCGCGCTGACCGAACTGTGGAGCGGAAGGCAGCCCTTTGAGCAGTAAGGTCAGGGGTCCACCAGGGCTTGGATCAGGAGGAGGGTCTCTTGTCTGGGGTATGTAGCCTGAGGACAGTCCTAAGTCTTCCAAGGGCAGAGACAAACCAGGTCGAGAGGGTATGGGGCGTGGGGAGGGGGGGAGGGGGGCCGAATCTCATCGCTTTAATCGTATCCTCGAGGGAAAGCCAGTCGGTCTTCTTCTATGAAGGGGCAGGTGGGGGAGGGCAGGCCCACGGCTGTGAAAGCACAATGTGGATGGGAACATGGTTGGAGCCTGTCAGGGGCAACGGAGTCTGCCATGACTGAAAGTTGGAGGACAGGGAGGAGTTGGCGATTGCAAGGTCTATGACCGAGCGGCGAAGGTTGGGAGCAAAGGGGAAATAGGTGAGTATGCCAGAGGTGTTCAGGAGGCAGAAACCTTCTTCTGCAGCCTTTTGAAAGTAAGGGGCCTAGGCACCCAGGTCCGAGATCGAGAAAAGGCGGCCCTAGGTCAGCTGAGGGGTGGTGTATGTTGAAGTCTCCGACAACCAGCATCGCTGTAGAGGTGTGGGGGAACGCAACCTTTGGAGTGATGGTTCGGCGAAAGGGGGAACCATCCCACGTGCTATAGAGGTTCAAAATCAGGAACTTGGTAATGAAAGAATCAAAAAAACCCAGGGAAGAACAAAAATCAACAGCCATCCAGTCCCTAGCGGCTGTAAAGACTGGGAGGACTGAAAACTGTTGAGTGGAGGAGAGATGGAGACAGCAGGCCACTCTGGGCTTGCCACCAGTGGGACAAGGGGGGAGAAAAGATTTGAATCCTTGGAACGACGGAGGTCTGTTCCTGTGCAGTGGGTGGTCTTGGAGGGCAACAAGGGTAGGGGGGTGATCCAGTAGGGAAAACGAATTAAAGAGGGAGAGAAATACATCCCATCTTCCCAAGCAGTTGTGTTGTAGAACGGATATCGGGTTCCAGGAGTCCGCTGCCGGTGCGGAACTCCCAGGAGAGGTGTGACCAGCCATTACACGCCTTCCGGCGCCTCAGGCTGGGGGAGAGGAGTGGGAGATTCCTGCCATGCGGGATTCGGCAGGGCACCTCCTTGGAGTTTTGGGGCAGGAACGGGGGGACGTATTGGGGGGGCATCACGACGCCTAGGGTGGGGTGTTTCAAGACCAAAGGGAGGTAGGAGAGATCGTGAACCAGTTGAAGGACCCTCACCGGAGTCGTTCGTCATGTCTATAGCTTCCTCATTCTGCGGAACAGGGGACTCCCTGACCTATCCACTAGGCCTTTTTTTTTTTCTTTTTTTTTATCTTCATGTATTCATTGATTTATGGTACAAGAACTTGCATGCAGCGCTAGCTATGGCATAAACAAAACCTTAATCTCAAAAAACGCGCGAGTCACAAAAGAAATTTCACACCAAACTAAAAACTCCTCCTAAACGTGTCCAATAGCCGACACAAAATCCCTAAGGAAATAAAACCATAAAGCGCATGATTATAACAAAAAAAATCTCCTAGTAAACTAAGAAGGCACAACGGGCAGAGGTCGGTCCCTTTTTCAGGGAGCAAAACCATGGATCGGCAGGGGAGACGCATCCGCGTTCGGGGGATGCAGGGTGTCCCGTTCCGCCGGGGGCATGCCTGGTGGGAAACCTGTCACTGTGACGTTTATGTATCTAGCGAGAGAGTTGAGAGCGGAGAGGTTCGACCAGAGGGGGCTGTCCCTATCTAACGAAGTGAGACCCTGGAGGTGGCGCTCACGAGGTTCTTTCCGGGACTCGCAGGACAGTATGGCATGGGTGAAGTCCTCCTCGTCCTCCTCGCAAAACGGGCAGAGGGGGGAGGGATCTTCAGTGAACCATGATGGGTGGGCCGCGAGGTAACTTTTGCCTGATCGCATCTGGTGGATCCTTCCCGCCATGAACCTGCCCAGCTCCATAAAAGGGTGTGGCGTCAGGGACACTGGGTAAAAGTAGGTTGGGGGCGGCGGGAACTGATCGTTCCATTCTTGTACTAGTGCCGATCTGATTCTCACCTTGATCGACCTGTAGGAGGAGGAGCCTTCTGTAACCGGAAGACAGGATGGCGGGAGGAGGTTGGGTGAAGCCACCGGCAGAGGACCGGAGACGGGGATGAACGGGAGGGTCCGATGAGCAATGGCGTCAATTGGAAGGTGTTTTCTTATAGGGGGGAAGGGGACAGCGGATTTCCAAGAGAGGGGGGCATAGACCGATGTCAGGCCTCTTGTGTGGTGACGGTGGTCATCTAGCGCCCTGAAGGAGGACGAGGTCGGGAAAGTGGGGTGGAGCATGGCAGTTGCCGGGTTAGCCTCCGGCGGGAGGCAGACCAGCCTTATAGCTGCAAGCCTCTGGCGGTGTCATATCAGAAGGGGCATGGGGGGCAGGGCCAACTCGCAAGGGAGGGTGCCGACAGGTGTCGAGGAGAAGCAGTTCATGACCGACCTTTGGACAGCCCTCCAGAAAACCGACAAGCGGTCGAGGAGGGTGAGACTTGGAGAGAATAGGTCCGCGCCGTAAAGGAGGATCGGGGAGATCAAGGATGTTGCCAAACGCTGGCAGAAGAAGGGGGGGAGGCCCTTACCAGGTCTAGCGAGTCTCTTGATGGTGGCAAAGGCGCCCTGGGCCAGGCCGAGCCTGCTGACGAAGTGGGACATGGTACCTCTTGTGCCTGAAGTGGAGGAAGGCTCGAACCAATAACTGGGCCATCTGATTAGCTTGGAGGGGCGGAAGACTAGGTCGTCCAGCCGGACCGGGATCGGGGGAGGGGGGACTTTTTGTGAAGGCGTCTCCCAGTGCATGAGTTCCGTTTTCGGGATCGAGAAGGACACGCCCAGCCTGCTAGCATTCCGCTGCAGGACTTTCGTGATGCCTTGCAGCCTCTGGATGTTCCTCCGGTAAGAGCCGGAGGCCACCGTGACCGTGAGGTCGTCCACGTAGGAAAGGATGAGGCCCCTGGGGACCGAGAAGTGGAGGGTGGAGACGTAAATAACAAATAACAGCTGGGAGATCGGGGAGCCTTGAGGGGTGCCAACCGAGACAGGAGAGAAGACTTGCGGTACCTCCTGGAAGACCAGGTGACAGGTGCGGCTGTGGAGCAAGGACCTTATCCACGAGACCATGAATGGATTGACCGCCTTGGTGGCGAGCCTGTTTCAGAGTATCGGGGCCGCGACATTATCGAAGCCACCTTTGATGTCCAGGAATAGGGTCGAGACCTTAAGCTTGGGGCGCATGAATAGCTGGACCTCGTGAGAGAGGGTAGCCGCCGCGTCAAAGGTGCTCAGACCGGGAAGGGAGCCAGTCTGGTTGGGGGAGAGGAGGCCCTGGAAGCGAGCCAGGGCAGAAAGCCGGTTTGCCATCACCCTCTCCAGGATCTTAGAAACAGTCTCCAGGAGGACTATGATGCGGAACGATGTGGGGGTGTTGTAGGAGGGTTTGCCAGGCTTATCTAGCACTATGCCGTTGGCCTTCTTCAGGGAGGAAGGGTGGTGCCCATATCTAACCAGGGGACTCAGAAGGGATGTGAGGATGTTCGAGTTAATCAGGTGGACCCTCTTCCAGACCGAGTAGGGTATTTGGTCTGGGCCGGAGGCACAGGACGATGAGGAGCTTTGGAGAGCCGCGGATATTTCCTCCGCCGACAGCTCTGGGACGTCTTTAAATTCTCGGAGGATACGGGGAGGGGGAGAGGACCACTTCTCGGTGAAATAGTGTTCAAGTAGGGCTTTGTTGATTTCGTTGGGGCTTTCTGCCCCCGGGATTTGGGGGCACCTGTCGGGCGGTTTGCCGAACGCGAACCTCTTCGCCGTCCCGAGGGACTGGGAGTTCGCTGTTTGCAGGAAGTTCTTCCAGTATTCGTTCTTGGCCTTCTTGATGGCCTTGATGTACAGGCGGCGTGCCTCCCTGCAGAGGTCTTTAGATGAGGGGAGGGGGTCCTTGCGGGCCGCACGGACGGTGCAGTGAAAGGCTGATCTCTGCGCCGTTAGGTTGGGTGTTCACGAGGGTTTCGACCTATGGGAGAGTCTCTTCTCGTGGGTGTGACCTCTGAGTTGGGACCTCATCCTGTCCAGGGCTGTTTCAAACCAAACTGGCAAAACCCGTGGCGTAGGAAGGGGGGGAGGGGGGCGGAACTTCAGCTTCTCTAGTCCTTCCTCGAGGGCGGACCAGTCGGTCTTTGTCCATGAAGGAGAGGGGGTTGGGGGGCGTGCCAAGGGCTCCGATAGTATGATTAGGATTGGGACATGGTCTGAACCCCTTGGAGGGAGAGGCATGTCCCAGGATCGAAAATTGGGCGCGAGGGGGGCGTTGGCGAAAGCCAGGTCTATCACAGAGGGGCGGAGGTTGGAATCGAAGAGAAAGTAAGTGAGTGTACCAGGTGTATTGGGAGGGAGAAACCCTCCTCCGCAGCCTTTTCGAAGTAAGGGGCTGAGGGGCCTAGGTCTGAGATCGAAAAAAGGCGGTCTGGGTCCGCGAGGGAGTGGTGTATGTTGAAGTCCCTGACGACCAGCGTCAGTGTAGGGGTATGCGGGAAGGCAACCTCTGGGGTGATGGTTCGGCGAAAGGGGGAACCATCCCATGTGCTATAGAGGTTCACAACCCGAAACCTGGTAACGAAAGAATCAAAAAAACCAACAGAAGAATAAAAGTCAACAGCCATCCGGTCTCTAGCATCCGTAAAGACAGGGAGAACAGAAAACTGCTGAGTGGTGGGGAGGTGCAGATAGCAGGCCACTCTGGGCCTGCCGCCAGTGGGGCAAGGGGGTGAAAAGGGTTTGAAACCTTGGAACGACGGGAGTCTGTTCCTATACAACGGGGGGTCTTAGAAAGCAACAAGGGTAGGGGGGTTATCCAACAAAGAGAATGAATTAAACAAGGAGAGAAACACATTCCAGCTTCCCAAGCAGTGGTGTTGTAGGATGGAGATGGAGTTATCGGAGCCCGTCGCCAGCACGGAACTCACAGGGGAGGTGGGACCAACCATTACACGCCTTCCGGCGTCTCAGGCTGTGGGACAGGAGTGGGAGTTGCCTGCCATGCGGGGTTCGGCAGGGCGCCTCCTTGGGGTTACGGAATGTTTGCGGAGGGATGTGCTGGGGGGGCATCACTACGCCTAGGGCGGGTTGTCTCAAAATCGATGGGGGGTAGGATGGGTCGTGTACCAGTTGAAGGACCCTCGCGAGAGTCGTTCGTCGTGTCCATGCTTTCCTCATTCGGCGATAGAGGGGGTTCCCCGCGGAGAGCACCGGGGGCGGGTCTCGATGGGCAGTCTCGAGCAAAGGCTGGGTGGAGGCCTTTGCATACGGCAAAGAGCGGGGGAGACGTCGGGCAGCAGTTTGCGACTGCTCTGAGGCTGTCTCTTATACACATCTAGATGTGTATAAGAGACAGGTCTCGAGCAAAGGCTGGGTGGAGGCCTTTGCATACGGCAAAGAGCGGGGGAGACGTCGGGCAGCAGTTTGCGACTGCTCTGAGGTTTCAGCCCTTCGGGCAGGTGGGGTTCTGGCACCTGTGTGCCTGTTTTCTGTGGCATAGGGCGCAGATGGGACAGACTGGATGGTCAATCTTACATCTGGCTGAACTGTGTCCGTACTTACAACAGTTACGGCATTGAGTGAGGCCATTAGCCGAGTATGCCTGCTCGACCTTGCATCGAGAGGAGTAAAGGTAAGAGTTGCCCAACATTGTGGCCTCATTCTCCCGGGCCACTGTGACTACTACTGAGGTTGCCTTTTTTATGACCCGGGAGCCGCAGTTGGGATTGAGGTAGCGGGCAGAGAGGATCTAGACGTTATTGACGTTGAGTATGGTGTTTGACAGAGACTGGAAGAGGTCTCCGTCATCCTCAGGGAGGTATGCGATGGGAAGGGAGTGAACAGCTAGTTGTACCTCGTTGCGTGCAGGGCGGAAGGGGAGCCAGCGGGAGTCTCCGACGGGGAAGGACTGATTTAGCTTCACAGAGAGTACTTCGTAGTAGGGGGCATATGAGGTAGAGTGGGCAAAAGGTGAGAGAGCAAGGAGGGTTACTGCTCCTCTGTCGTTTACCCGGGCGGAGAATGATAGGGGGAGATTGCAGCCGGCCTCTCTCAAGACCGAGGCGGCGAAGTCCGGAAAGGAGGCAGCTATAGGTTCGGCCTGGGGGTGAGGGAGAGGGGACAAGCGAGGGGCGAAAAAGCATCTCACGGCTGCTGGAAGGCTCTTGGGCCCCTTAAATGGGGCAGTCTCATCCGTACCAGACGCAACCTGGGCAGCAGTCGGGGTGTTCTTGCTTTTGCCCTCCTTGCCCTTCTTCTTCTGTCCAGATGAAGAGGCCTGAGCATAGGAGGAGGGGCCGGCCTGGGCCGACTATGTTGGAGCTGGGTGGAACTCAGAAGCGGGGGGGTACTACCCTTCCCGGAATGTCTGAGCCTCCCAAGAGCGAGGGAATTTGACCACATAGGCAGCAGGGTTGCCGTACCACTTCTGATCCTTGGTACTGTAGCAGGGGATGTCTGTGTCGCCCCCACCCTCGTAGAGGGGGGTGAGCTCGTTTGCTAGGGTGGGGTCGGAGTCGGCCGGCGCCCTCTCCCTACCCTTTCTGGATGGGGCCACCCCTGCGGCTTTTGATAAGGCCTGCATGGGTGCGTTTTGTTGGGGTGGGGGCTGTTGGTGGCGTGCTGGTTGGGGGAGGAGGGTGGTCAGAAGCCGTTAGGTCTCTGACCAAAAGCAGGAGGGCGGACAGCGAGGCTGCCGTAGCGCTTTCAGAGGGAGGAAGTGGGGGGGGGGCAGAGGGTTTGGACTTGCGTGCGTGA
>JACCEG010000415.1:0-18416 GCA_014065205.1 Tuber brumale | reverse complement strand
TCTCAAAATCGATGGGGGGTAGGAGGGGTCGTGTACCAGTTGAAGGACCCTCGCCGGAGTCGTTCGTCGTGTCCATTCTTTCCTCATCCTGCAATAGAGGGGGCTCCCTACTGAGAGCAGGGGGGGCGGGTCTCGATGGGCATTCTCGAGCGAAGGCTGGGTGGGGGCCTTTGCAGACTGCGCAGAGCAGGGAAGAGGTCGGGCAGCAGTTTGCGACTGCTCTGAGGTTACCGCCCTTTGGGCAGGTAGGGTTCTGGCATCTGTGTGCCTGTTTTCTGTGGGAGAGGACGCAGATGGGGCAGACCGGATGGTCAATCTTGCATCTAGCTGAGTGGTGGCCGTATTCATGACAGTTACGGCATTGAGTGAGGCCATTAGCCGAGTATGCTCTCTCGATCTTGCATCGAGAGGAGTAAAGGTAAGAGTTGCCCAATATTGCGGTCTCATGCTCCGGGGCCACTGTGACGACTACCGAGGTAGCCTTCTTCTGGGTGCGAGAGTCGCGGTCGGGGTTGAGGTAGCGGGCAGAGAGGATCTGAATGTTCTTCACGTTGAGTATGTTGTTTGAAAGGGATTGGAATAATTCACCATCGTCCTCAGGGAGGTACGCGATGGGGAGGGAGTGAACAGCCAGTTGGACCTCGTTCGGTGCAGGTCGGAAAGGGAGCCAGGGGGAGTCACCGACGGGGAAGGACTGATTGAGTTTCGCGGAAAGCGCTTCGTAGTAGGGGGCATAAGAGGTCGAGGAAACAAAAGGGGATAGGGCCAGGAGAGTTACCGCTGCTCCGTCGTTCACACAGGCAGAGAAAGATAGGGGGAGAGTGCAGCCGGCCTCGCGTAAGATTGAGGCGGCAGAGTCCGGGAAAGAGGCAGCTATAAGTTCGGCTTGGAGGTGGGGGAGGGGGGACGAGCGAGGGGCGAAGAAACGACGCTCGGCTGCTGGCAGGCTTCTTGGCCCCCTAACTGGAGGACCTTCAGCCGTTCCAGACGCAACCTGTGCAGCAGACGGGGTGTTCTTGCCCTTCCCCGACTTCCCCTTCTTCCTTTGTCCAGATGAAGCGGCCTGAGCGTAGGAGGATGGGCCGGGATGGGCTGAGGATAATGGGTTTGGGTGGAACTCTGAGGCAGGGGGGAATTTCCCATCCCTGAAGGCCTGAGCCTTCCAAGAGCGAGGGAATTTGGCCGTGTAGGCAGCCGGGTTTCCGTACCACTTGTTATCTTTCGTGTTGTAAACGGGGAAGTCCGCGTCGCCCCCACCCTCGTAGAGGGGTGTGAGTTCGTCGGCTAGGTTTGAGTCAGGTTGGGCCGGGGCCTTTTCTTTTCCCTTTTTGGATAAGGCGAGCCGAGCCGCCCTAGTTGGGGCTTGCACGGGTGCGTTTTGCTGAGGTGGGGGCTGTTGGTGGCGTGTGGGTTGGGGAAGGGGGGTGGTCAGATGAGACGCAAGGTCTCTGACCGATAGTTGGAGGGCAGATAGAGAAGCTGCCGTAGCGCTCTCAGAAGGGGGGGGTGGGGGGGGGACGGCGGTTTTGGCTTTGCGCGAGTGAAGGTCATCGATCTGACCGGAGAGTCTTGCGACCTCCACTGCGAGTTCGTCTATCTGAGAGGAGAGTGCCCTGGAGGCCAGGAGAGAAGTGCAGAGAAGGGAGAGAATGACCGCTTCACCTGGTGAGAGGTTGTCGAGCTCACCCGAGCTGATGGGGGGGAAGAGTTGTGGGGAAACTCCTGCATCCGCCGTCGCATTTTCAAGCAAGGCTAGCAGAAGGGGGACGTGAGGGCGGATTCCTGCTACCGAGGAGTGTTCCGACGGGGGGAGGGGGACCGAAGACGAGGTCATTTTTGACTAAGCAGTGAGGCCCCAGCCAAAAGGCTCGTGGGAGTAGTATTATCGTGTGTGCACACCGGACGCTGATGGTGTTGAAAAGCGAGGAGAAATGTAGGGGGGGGAAAATAGCGGAAGCGGAGCGTGACCTATCTACTCGGCCCCAATGGCCTACTTATATAGTTGCCCTTCATGCCCTTGTGACTCACTCCTCAAGTCACGCGCCACATATGACTCACAACTGTGAGTCATACCAAAACATCATAAACCAGTCATATGACCAAAGCGGTCCCATGCGTGAAACCCATGACCCCTAAATGAGGTCATGTGGGGAAAAAAAAAAACATAACATATCATTATAACCATATCATATGACCAAAGTGGTCATATGTGCGGAACCCATGACCTCTAATGAGGTTATGTGCAGAACATAACATATTTATGACTCATAACTATGAGCCATGTGAAAGCCTATTCCTCGCTAAGCTACTTTCGTGACACTGTATGCCATTAAGGATGACATTATCCCGAAATATGGACAAGCAGTGACAAGGACGGGTATAGCTGTGGGGCTACGCAAAGTAATTTACAGAAGAGTTGCCCTGAGAAGCGGATTAGCGGTCCAAAGAGGAATCTCCTGGAGCGCAGGAGTAATCGATGCTGATTACACTGGCGAACTCAAAGTCGCACTTTTCAACCATAACGATGTGGACTGCCAAATAACAATGGGCGATTGCATAGCTCAACTGCGGGTAGAAAAGGTCAACACCTCAGATATGATCGCAGTAGACGACATGGAAGACACAGAACGAGGAACTGCCGGATTTGGAAGGCCTGATATAGTGACAAGATCCTTGATCCTCAAGCAACAGGAACCTAGCATCAGCTACCTACAAGCATCAGCTAAAGACCACGAACCTTGGTATGATACTTCAGAAGTACCTCCAAAGGTTCTAATGTCAAACGCCATTATCCTGCAAAAGGGTATGATGCAGTTCAATCCTGAATTCCTAAACAAGATACAGGCAGCTATTGAATCAGATGCAGGTTAGAGGCAACGAATGGAAGAACTCATTAGGTTACGAGATGAAGGCAAGGATTTCACAAAGGATTGAACCTTGACCGACGATCTACTATACTATAAGCAACGACTATTTGTACCTGAAAGTCAGGTGCTATACACCAAGATCGCAGAAGGATGTAACGATGCAAATGTTATAGGACATTGCAGGCAAGAAAAGACTTAGGAGATAATCATGAGAGACCTCTACGGGAGAGGACTTGCGGAATAGATCAACGACTATGTTCAATCCTACGATGAATGCAAACACAATAAATCGCCTAGACACGCTAAGTATAGATCATTGCAGCTACTGCTAATACCCTACCCAGCATGGGCGTCCATCTCACTGGACTTCATCACACAACTACCAGAGTCGCAAGGACACACGCAGATAATGGTAGTAGTCGATCGATTCACCAAGATGGCACATTTCACTGGACTAGAGACATCGGCTACAGCCAAAGATGTCGCAAACGCATTCCTGAAAGAAGAATGGATGCCGTAAGGTCTACCAACTGCAATCATCTCGGACATGAACTCAAAGTTCACAGGAGAACTCTGGAAATCACTCTGCAAAGCGCCGGAAATTAAGCGAAGAATGTCAAAGGAATACAACCCTTAGACTGACGGACAGACTAAATGTACCAAAAAAGTGCTGGAAGGATACCTGGGAGGTTTTGTCAACTATGATCAGGATGACTGGTATCAGCTATTACCTATAGCAGAATATGCCTATAACAACTCTGCTACCAGGGCTCATGGGATGTCACCATTCTCTGCGAACTATGGTTTCCTTCCTCAAACAGAATGGATGAAGGAACGTGAAGTGCAAAATGCAGGAGCAACACTTTATGCGAACTGGATTACGACAATCCATGAACAAGCAAGAGGGTCACTAGAAAAGACACAGTAAGGAATGTCAAAATATTGTGACCGGAAAGCTCGACAAGAGCTGGACTTCAAGATCAGAGACAAAGTAATGTTAAATGCAAACAACATTCGAAGCCGACGGAAATCAAAGAAGCTAAGTCCAAAGCTATACGGTCCTTTCCAAAACATGGAGAGACTTGGATCACGTGCCTTCAAGCAGAACATCCGCGATCGATGGAACATTCACTCCATAGTCCATGTTGCACTATTGAAATCCTATCGCGAATCAGTTCATAATAATCGCCAACAACCTCCTAGAGAACCAGAGGACATTGACGGCAATCTACAATGGGAGGTTTTAAAAAATAGTAAGAAGCGAGATTGGGTGTGGGAGGAAACGAGTAAATGGCTGCTATTAAGAGAAGTCAGAACGGTAGTACTTTGTTAAATGGCAATGGTATTCAGAAGATGATAACACTAGGGAGCCTGCCACTGGTTTGGAAAACGAGGAGGAAGTTGTGGAAAACCTTCGTAATAAAAATACGGACATGTCAGGATGGGCAGAACTAAGATAGTTACGAAAGGGTTTTCCTACCATGGCCAAGTAAACGTGGCAGGCTTTTCACCCAAATCACACAGACTCTTGCAAAGTATTTAGAAGAAATTGTAAAAGGTTATAAAGGCATTCGAGGCGAAGCCTGGTAGGAGGGGGCTCATGTTAGGCATATGGAAATCTGAGAAATATGCAGACCTACAGTAGGGCAACTGTGATGGACCCTCGAGTTAGTGGAGTGCCAACACCCCCCTCTTGCCTCCTTGTGGGGCCCACATGTCATTAGCGAGATTTCGCGAGTTGCGTCCCATAACTAAAATGTCACATCAATGAAGTCCACTTGATAACACCATATACATCGCCACCGCCCATCCAACCACATGCTGTTCGCAGCATATATGTGAGGCGGCCTTTGGCGGCATCTTGGGAGTGGAATGGAGGAATTCCGTGGCAGGCACATTAAGATAGCAGGCTTCAAGGTTAGGCTTGCTAAGCTATGGGCCGAAGGCAATGGGACATATTCTGTGAAATACTCCCAGAGGATATCCCAGTTACAAAGGCTATTAAAGATATGCCGAATCCACATATACCCTTCCGAGATCAGCTGCAGGCTGGTTAGTCCTTGTAATAAGACTTTTCTACGGAGGCAGGCGGACCAAGAGGAAGCAAGCACAGAAAGGAAGACCAAGATAAGTCTGTGACCTTTAAGACGTTGACACATTAGCCTCGGACTTGCAATTGGTACTGGGTGGCCCGGTATGAACCTGATCACTTCATGACTGAAGAGACTACTGGAATGATAGCCAACAAGACTAAAGTAATATAATAGTCTATGCGGATATCTATGTTAGAGGCTACTGTTGGGTATAACAAAAAGCGCAGTCATCTGAACGGAGCAATACTATTCCATGTCCGCGAAAGGGTGTGATAAGCTTCAGGGTCAAACGGTGTTCACACTTATAAGATTTTGGACGCTTATATATTAAAACCAAGGTGGTACTTCGGAGGCATAGTAGTTAGAAGTAGTCCACTAACATTCAGACACGGGATATATAATCGCAGTGCCTTCCCAGCTTTACAGACATCATCAAGCAATGGAGAAGAGATCTTATCAATTTAATATCATTTTACACTTTAAATCTTTACCTTATTTATCGAGACGTGCCTTCCTCGACAGATTCTGCCATCAAAGATTTTCTGGCCTACCTCCATCGAGTATATACTTGAGTTTGGCCTCCTCTAACAGTCATATAGACATTCTCATTTATCTTGTCATCCTAGAGTTCAGCTTGTGAAAATTAGACGCAATGAACATCTTGCTACAGTAGAAGGCCCAGCTAATTGTCTAAACAGTATTGTCTCTTTCAAAAATTCAGCATGATTATGTCTGCGATCTATGGACAGTAGTATATGTTCTCTAGCATCGGGGGCTCAATACTCTGTGAACAAACAATCAAAGAGTTAGGGGAGATGAGGGTTTCGCTACACGAGATAGCTTAGCAAAATCTAGATGCAAGCGGAGTCAGTTAGTGCTACTATTTCTCTTGAAATAGACCCCATGCTGAAAAAGGAATAGGTACCTCAAGGCTCATCGCTGGATGCCACATTAGCACTCATAAATGTATGAAAGCAATATTCAAGTAATGGCACCTTGTAAATCGCTACTAATGGGCGCCCCACACCAGCCAATCAAGGACCAGGAATGTGAAATGCACTGAGTACATAAGATGCAAGACTCCAATTTCAGGGGGCCCACAGTTATCATATATGAAGTGCTTGACTACTCATGCATTTTTGTCAAGAATACCTCTCTGAGTTGTGTATTTAGTAAGGGCAAAAGCAAAAGATTGAGTGGTGGAGTGTTAGGCATATGGAAATCTGAGACATGTGCACTGACCCACAGTAGGGTAACTGCGCGCAGACCCTCGATTTACGGAAGCCAACACCCCCTTCCGGCCCCCTTACAGGGCCCGCATGTTCATAGCTCAATGGAAGTATCACGTGACATCTATCCAGAGGTCACGTGTTCAATTCACACCGTCTTCAAAGTTATTTGGGTATGAGATATTTTCTACCAACCGGACATACATTTGCGGAGCTCCCTGCACTACGGCATGAGACCTCCAACCGCGGGATTTTCTACCAATAGCAAATAGGGGACTCTGACTAGAGTGTAGGAAGTCATCCGCGAGAAATTAGTTGGTTCGTTGTTGAGTAATTAAGGACTGAAAACGAAGACCCCAGTACCCATACAGAAGTTGTGGCTGATGATACAATGGACAGACCGTTGACACCCTACCTACTGAGAGCATCTGCATGTTGGTTGGTCCCGGTAACGGGACCCCTCTCCGGAGGCTGGCGGACGAAGGGGAAGCATGCTCAGTTAGCAGGCCATAGCTGGAGAAGAGTTCACAAGTTGATGGCGTATCGGACTCTTACTCGCATGAAGCATAGGCAGCCCGTTATAATATTGATCACTTCCTGAACGGAAGAGATTACAGGAATGATAGGAATTAAGTCTAGAGTATCTAGCATAGTCTATACGAGCTGAAGATATGAAGCTCCTAATAGGAAGCTGCGACTAAGCCGTAGAGTTGTGTGCTCGTTTTCCGGGTCAAACAGTGTTCGCACTTAAGTTGAACTCAAGAAGAAATCGCGAGGTATATAGTTAGTAGGAGGATTAAAAGTACCAACTAGCTACTATAAGTAAGATCGACTCGGTCCGAGTTGGTGAGAGATCATCAAGCAATGGAGAAGAGTTCTTATCAATATAATCTTGATTCACACTTGAAATCTTTACCTTACCTATTTTATCGTGACGAGTCTTCCTCGACAGATTCTCCAATCAAAGATTTTAGCCTACATCTCGCGGTTATATACTTGAGTTTGGCGTCCGCCTAACAGTATATTGATCGTTCTCCTGTTACCAAGGCTCACTATATGAACTACCAGTTCACTTCAAGCTCCACCCTCACCTCAGACTTCGATTAAATTTTGGAAGCACCTCACTGACCCATCTTTATTCAAACCTTTGAAGAAGTCTTCGACAGCGACCGCTTCGAGATCGAAGAAAAATATGCGCAAGAACCCAGGTGGTTCAAAATTGCTTTCGTGATCCCAACTAGAGATCAATTGAATCGCGTATATCGTACTTGGTACAGACCAGACTTCGAGTGGAGTTCTACTGAGTTGATAAACCTGGTCCACTGGAGTACCCAGTACTCTGAAGTCAAGAAATCAGGCACTGCCATCTTAGGGCCAGACATCTCCTCGGCCTAGGCCTAATAAAATCCTTGTATGTACTATAAGTACATTCTAAACCTCGAGAAAAGGGAAATTCAGCTTTTGAGTCCAGAGTCGCACCAACCAAACCCTTTTATACCTACACCTCTATAGTATCTCAAGCATTGCATACCTTACATACGATTTCTTAAACCCTTTAAAGGATATCAAGAGCTCTGATACGAAGTACTAGAAATCAAGCATTCAGGACTGTTAGAGCAATTAGCCTAACTGGAAAGCATCACAATGGCTGAGATTCATCAAGACCGAAGAAAGAGAATAACGGCGAAAGAGGCCATGGACACCCACCCAGCCACGACTGATAAAACTGATGGTTCAGCTATATAGAGTCCCTCTCCGTCAACACCTCATGAACTTGCATTTCGGAGAGGAGATATACTCTCTTACCGATCCTCCAGTATCGCAAGTACACGATGGATATCCAGGGCCTCTACGCCTAAACTAGGAGCAGCTAACGCTACAAACTTAGCAAAGTTGCCAGTCCGTCTTGGGATAACCTTGGGTCGAATAAGGCAAGATATTGATACCTCCCTCGACCAAGCCAATATGGCCTTCAAAAATTTCCAGAGAACCACCCCAGATAATACTTTAAAACTAATTAAGGTTCAACAATAAATCGCCTAAGGCCAAGATGTCCATGATAACGATATTGCAATCTTGCTGATGCAACTGGGAGGTATGGAAAGCCAAATCAAGGGGATACAAGAGGAAATGCTACAGGAAGTGGTAAGGAAAATGGACGCACAACATAGTCATCAACAGGTACATGAAGAGGTAACGACGAGGTTACAGGGAACACTAGGGGAAGAAAGCCAGGCGGCTTTAGTCTGAGATGAAAGGCAAGAACAAATGGTCCTTAGCCTAAGAGCGGAATTCGTAGAATTTCGTGCTCGGAGTGTCATGCGGGAAAGGGAGGTTTACTGTACCCTGGGACAGATGCACAATGATCAGATAACTCGCCAAGCAGAAATTCACCGGTCTCAAGACCAGCAACAACTGCAGAATGTCGAGACAAACCAAACCCTGAAGGGATTAACGGCGGCCACAAATAAGATACTAGCCGCCGCACCACGTTCCGAAGTTGCAGGACCCGCACCTTTACCCGCAGTCCAAGAAACTGACAATGAGGAGTACTAAGCTTTACCAACACATGGGGACCAGGGAAAAGGCTTAGATGCCGCTGATGCATCCCCCTCAGGTGCCCAGGAATGTAACCCTGAAGATCCTAGTGACGATTATGACAATGATGATGAGAGAGGAAGAAGAAGAGGAAGTCCTAGCCTGAGAAGGCAAGGACAGAAACTAAAACAGTCTGGTATGGCAGAGACACTTGCCAATGGGATGGCACTGAACATTAAGTGACCATCAAAGCCACCTCCATTCTTTGAGGACAAACTGGCACAAGACACGTATGTGTAGATTCTTCAAGGCACCAACTATTTTGAACGAAGCCCACGGATCTTGGATGACGCCTGAGAATGACTCGTATACGCGCTCAGCCATACGAAAGGAGACATAGTACTTCCTTGTACCATTTGGTACCCGAAGGCAATGGACGGACTTCAAGGAGAAACCCAACAAGCGGAAGTGGGAATGTGGACTCGTTTTGAACACGATATGATCAAACGATTTGCCCCGGTGGAAGCCTGTTAAGCAGACGCCAAACTCAAGTACATAACTGACCAACGTAGGCTAAAATCTTGAATTGGATAATCTGTCGAAAAAGGCGCATCTCGATAAAATAGGTAGGGTAAAAATTTAAAGCGTAAAACAATTTTCTATTGATAAGATCTCTTCTCCGTTGCTTAATGATGTCTGTAAAGCTTGGGAGGCACTTCACTATTTATATCCCGCATCTGAGTGTTCGCAAACTACTTCTAACTATTATGCCTCCAGAGTACCACTCTGGTTTTAATACTCAAACGTGCAGGATCTTATAAGTGCGAATGCCGTTTGACTCTGAAATTGATGACACTAATTCACGGACTCGGAATAGTATTCCTCCGTTAACATGACGGCGCTATTTGTTATGCCAGGCAGTGGCCTTCAACTTAGATGTCCGTATAGACTATTATATTACTCTAGTCTGGTTGACTATCGTCGTAGTAGTCTCTGCAATCATGCAGTGATCAAGTTCATGCCGGGCCACCTAGTGCCCAGCGCAAGTCGGAGCCCAACGTGTCAATGTCTTCAGGGGCTCTGACTTATCTAGCTCTTCAATTCTGAGCATGCTTCCCCTTGGTCCGTCCGCCTCCGTAGAGGGGTCCTATTACTAGGCCCCACCAACCTACAGCTAATTTCAGAAGGGTATGGGTGGATTCAGTAGACCCCTAATAGCTTTCACCACTGGGATATCCTTCTAGAGTATTTTGCCGAAACAGTCCCGTCACTTTCGGCCCATAGTGTAGGAAGCCAAACCTGGAAGCCTACTATCTCAATGCGCCTACGACAGACTCTCCCCGTTCAACTTCTCAAATATCGCCAAATGTCCCCTCGCATATATCCTCCGAACAGCATGCGGACGGATGGACGGCGGCGACGTATATGATGTTATGAAGTGGACATCAATGATATGACATTTTAGTTATGGTAGGCAACTCTTGAAATCTCCCCAATCCCGTGCGGGCCCCATAAGGGTACCGGAGGGGGGCGTTGGCACTCCGGTAAATTGAGGGTCTGTGCGCAGTTACCCTACCGTGGGTCTGTGCACATATGTCCCGGATTTCGATATGCCTAACATGAGCTCCCTCCTACCAGGCTTCGCCTCGAATGCCTTTATAACCTTTTATAATTTCTTCTAAATACATTTTAAGACTCAGTGTGGTCAGGGTAAAAAACGTCCCATGTTTACTTGGCCACGCTAGAAAATCCTTTTCCTCTCTGTCTTACTTCTGCCCTTCCTGGCATGTCCGGATT
The DNA here is from genome assembly GCA_014065205.1 of Tuber brumale. Lineage (NCBI taxonomy): Eukaryota > Fungi > Ascomycota > Pezizomycetes > Pezizales > Tuberaceae > Tuber > Tuber brumale. The sequence goes on along the minus strand of JACCEG010000415.1, from coordinate 7,892 downwards.
TTCATTATGAAAGTTTTCCACAACTTCTTTCGCATTTTCCATACCAGTTGATGGTTCCCATGTGTTCTCATCTTCTGAACACCCTTGCCATTTAACGAAGTACCATAATTCACGCTTCTCTTGATAGCGGCTGCATACTCATTTCCTGTAAGAGTGGAGCTCACTTCTTACTTTTTTTTCAGCCTCTGATTGTAGATCGCCATCAATGTCCTCCGGTTCTCTAGGGGGTTGCTCACCATTGTCATGAACTGATTCGCGATAGGGTTCCAATAGTGTGACATGGTATATTGGGTGAATGTTCCCTTGATTAGATATGTTGAGCTTAAATGCTCTGGAACCGCGTTTTTCCATAATTTGAAACGGACCGTATAGCTTCGGACTTAGCTTCTTTGATTTTCGTCGGATGCGTATGGTCTTTGCATATAACCTTACTTTGTCCCCGATTTAGAAGTCTAGTTATTGTCAAGCTTTCTGGTCCGAGTATTTTGATATTCGTTTCAGTGTCTTTTCTGGTGACCCTCTTGCTTGTTTATGTATGATATAAATCCAGTTCACATAAAGTGTTGCTCCGGGATTTTGAGCTTCACACTCCTTCATCCACTCTGTCTGTGGATAGAAACCGTGGTTTGCGTAAAACGGTGACATCCTATGGGTATTGGTTGCGGAGTGGTTGTAGGCATGTTCAGCTAGCGGTAGTAGCTAATACCAGTCATCCTCATCGTTGTTGACAAAGCTTCGAAGGTATCCTTCCAGCACCTGGTTAGTACGTTCGGTTTCTCCGTTAGTCTGAGGATGATATGCCGTTGACATTCTTCACTTGATTTCCTGCACTTTGCAAAGAAATTGCCAGAATTCTCCTGCGAACTTTGAGTCTATGTCCGAGACGATTTCGGTTGGTAGGCCATGTAGCCTCTATACTTCTTGCCGGAATGCGTTTGCAACATCATTAGCTGTTGCCGACGTCTGTAGTCCGATGAAATGGGCCATCTTTGTAAATCGATCCACTACTACCATTATCTGAGTTCATCCTTGCAACTCTGGTAGTTGGACAATGATGTCTACTGAGATGGACGCCCATGCTGTGTATGGTATTTGCAGTGCTTGCAATAATCTGTACTTAGTGTTTCTAGGCGATTTGTTATGTGGGCATGCATAGCAGGATTGTACATAGTCGTTAACGCCTGCTGCAAGTCCTTTCCAGTAGAAGTCTCGCATGATTATTTCCCAAGTTTTCTCTTGTCCGCAATGTCCTGCAACCTTTCCGTCGTGACATCCTTCTGCGATCCTGGTATATAGCGCCAGACTATCTGGTACAAAAAGTCTTTGCTTATAATATAATAGATCGTCAGTTAAGGTCCAGTCTTTGAGAAAATCCTTTCCTTCATCTTGTAACCTAATGAGTTCTTCCCTCTCTTGCCTCCTCGATGCATCTGACTTGATTGCTGCCTATATCACGCTTAGTAATTCGGGATTGAACTGCTTCATACCCTTTTGCAGGACAATGGCGTTTGACATTAAGACTTTTTCGGGTACTTCCGAAATGTCATAGCAATGTTCGTTGTCTTTATCTGATGCCTGTAAGTAGCTGATGCTAGGTTCCTGTTCCTTGACGATCAAGGATCTGATCGCTATATTGGTACTTCCAAATCCCGCGGCGCCTCGTTCCGTATCTTCCAAGTCGTCTACTTCCATTATATCTGAGGTGTTGACTTTTTCCACCGCCAACTGAGCTATGCGATCACTCATTCTTATCTGGCAGTCAACATCCTTATGGTTAAAAAGTACGACTTTCAGTTCACCAGTGCAATCAGCATCACTTACTCCAGCGCCGGTGGAGATTCCGCTCTGGACCGCTAATCCCCTTCTCAGGGCAACTCTTCCATAAGTTCCTTCAGGTAGCCCCACAGCTATACCCATCCTTATTAACGCTTGCCCATATTTCGAGAGAATGTCATCTTCTATGGCATACTGGTCATGTCCTGCCGCCATTCTTGCCCCCTTTGTTGGCAAGTATGCCTTTTTGCTCCATCTCTTGACCCTAATTACGGGTTCCTTTCTACCTCTTCAAGGTTACAGATCCAAATTCTTATGTCCATCCCAGTTGTCTCCTTCATCGCCTGCCCTCACTCCTAGCGACAATAAGAAATTTTCTTCCTTCAAAATTTTCTGTTCGCGATATGTAGCTTCCTCCTAAGGACAGTACTCCGGCTGTCTGCTTAATGCATCAAGCTTTCCACCCTTGGTGCCTGCTCAGTATACAATACGAATAGTGTACACTACCCACTTCTGCGCCCATTGAATTTGACGGCCACTCAAGACTTTCGAGGTAAGGAAGTATTGTAGGTTCTAATGGTCGGTAAAGACTGTAATCGGTTTTTCCGTTCTGATCAAGTCCTGTCTCCATTCCTTAAAAGGTTCGAGGATTGCGAGAAGTTCTTTATCATGAATCTGATAATTGCACTCCACCGAGTTTAATTTTCTGGAATGGAAAGCCACTGGATGTACCCTTTTATCAAAGTATTGAGAAAGGACGCAACTGAGTGCAAAGTCGCTAGCATCGGTTTCTACCACTATTTCTCTTTCTGGGAAAACGTCGTGGAGCATGGGGGCTGTTGTGAACCGGTGTTTAAGCTCTTCAAAAGCCGTATCCTGCTCAACCACCTATTTAAAATTCTCAGGATTTCCTTGCAATGTTTCGGTTATGGGTTTGCAAATAGCTGTGAAGTTTTGGATAACTTGTCGGTAGGAGTTAGCAAATCACATGAAGACTTGTACTTCTCTAACCGACTTAGGTGCTTTCCAGACCATTACGGATTCCACCTTTCGGGTTCTCGTAGACACCCAAACGACCGCCATCATATAGGGGATGAATTCTACTTGCGTGACATGGAAAGTTGATTTTTTTAGTGATACTGCTAATTGAAAGTCCGATAGACTTCGTAAGACTCTTTTGACAGCCTCGATATGTACCTTCTCGCTTTTTTGAATAAATGAGAATATCATCAAATTAACAGACGACTACAATATCTAGGTATTCCCGGAGAACTTAGTTCATGATATCTTGGAAGGTTGCCGGAGCATTGACCAATCCAAAAGGCATAACCTTTTATTCATACTATCCGTATCTTGTACGGAACGTGGTCTTCCATTCGTCTCCTTCCTTTATCATAATCAGGTGGTAACCATCTTTAAGGTCTAACTCGGTGAAGATCTTAGTGCCGGGTACTCTATCTCTGAGTTCGGACATTAGTGGAAGGGGAGGTTTGTTGAAGATCGTAATCTTATTTGGATTTTGGTAATCCACAACTAGGCGTAGTCTGCCATCTGGTTTAGGTACGAATAATGTAAGTTCTCCTGCTGTGGATTGGCTCCCAGAAATCTTTCCTTGTTTGATCATTGTTTCCCAGTATTCTCGCGAAGCTTTAAGCTATTCTTCGGATAGCGAGTATATAGGCCCCCAGGGGGGAGTTGATCCTGGAATCAACTTAATTTTGTGAGCAAATGTCCGTCTTGGGGCTAATCTTTCTGCCGTCTGGGCTTCAACCAAATGTTTGTAATGCCAGTATTCGTTTGGTAAAGCCTCGAGTTCCACCGTGTTTTCGATGGCTCCAATTCTTCCGATATGGCATGGATTAGTATCCCAAGCGACGTATTCGTCATATTCGAACATATCCGCTATGCCCTCATCTTCTTCCACACTGTTTTCACAACATTCTGCGGAGAAGGTCTTATTTTCTGCATCTTTTATGTGAGACACTGGGTGTTCACGATGCCACCAACCAAAAGGAATTATCATTCCACGGTGTCCTCCCTTAGCCACTTCACACAGGACTTCAGAGATATGCCGGTTTTTTCCTGTTTCCAATTTAATAGGGAGAGTGTAACACTTCCCTCCTGAGGCAGCTGATGATCCGTCAAAGCCTAAGATATCAACTGCATTGTGCGTTCCACGGTAGGAATGTGAAGGTCTTCAACGAGGTCCTTGTTGATAAGGAATACATTGGATCCCGAGTCTAACAAGACTTTAACCTTGTATCGCTTATCATATATATGGAGGTAAGGGATCCCCTCCGGACAGTTATATCGTTTTGGTTTTGGAGCGTCTACTTCCTGGCGCTTTGCGCGGATAAGGTTTCCTTAGTTCTTTCCCTCAGGCATCGTTGGTGATGGGTGTAGGTAACAAGATGTTTGTTACTGCGCCCGTGTAGTTTCGACGATTGAGGTCACTTCAGACAAACTAGTAACTCTTTAGCTCTAACAATCTGGGTCTACATACTAAGCGGTGTTTGACCAATACGCCATTGTCCACGACCAGCTTTCAGGCTGGATGCCTTCTCCCGACACGGCAGACCTACGCTCACTGCAGATTGTGGCGCGGTTATTAGCCATTTTACTCCCCTGGTGTCGGGTTCCCGCTTTCACCGAATCCTTTCTCTTAGGATTTCTGTTATCTGTCCAGCTCCCTCAGAGGGGCCTTGCGCACCAAAGTGGTACATCACTATCCCACACTCTGGCCAGAAGGAGAGATAGTACATACGTATAATACGACTCAGACTCGTGTGGTCGGTGGAATGTGCTACGTCAGTTGTCATCCTATCGTATATTATTATCTGGTAGATCATAAATAGCTATGTCCCAACTTGTTCGGTATAGTAAATTGCTTGCACACGGGTAGCCGGCAACTACCAGGTGACTTCTAGAACTTCGTACTGTTGGCTCCAGGGTCATGTGAGCTTGTCAACTATCCTCTCTTTTCATCAAGACTCTCCACATATTGATTCTTGTTTTCGAGCTCATAAGTCCCTCATGGGGTGCCTTCACTTAGAGCCTACTTGCATTTATCCTGAAATGAGAGACTTACTTCGCGCCGCTTTGATCGTTTTGAGTTTCGACTCCCGTAGTTGTACACGGAATACCCAATCCCGGTCGTGGTCGGCACCTAATACACCCAGCAAAAGGGGGTTCCCATTTCGATTCCCACCCAATCTGAACACCCAAACCCCAACGCCGTCGCCCTTGGTGCCAATAAACTGACCTAGGTCAGTTCTTCATCGTCCGCCAGTTCACAGATCTTCTAGACAACTGCTGGGTTTTGGACGGCCGCGACTTTGCGAGCGAATTTAGGCTTTACAATAGCCAATCTTGCTCGTCGAATTCCCATTTTTATCGGTCTTCAGCTGACCATTGCCACCAATATATGGGCATCTCCCCAACACCTTTGATAGGTGTGGTTTTTCTTTACAGAACGTGTACAATCTTTGTCTCGCCTCCTAGTGTCTATCACACTCTGCAGGATACCAGTATGGCCCTGGTCAAAGTTTGTATTGGTGGTCTTTGCAATACCTCCTAACATTTTCCTAGGCTTCTCCAGCTCGTTATTTCTTTTCCACTTTCATGGTGGGGCTCCACATCCCTTGACATAAGGTTTACTTTCCTTTTATCATTTCGGTTTACAGTCCCGTCGGTCTTCTCTTTTGACCTCTTGGACTACCTTGGGTTTTGATGATTTGTCTCACCCAATTTACTCTCTGGCCAGAAGTCCTTCTTCCGACCGCCTGTACAGCCTTTGCGCCTCCTCCCATTCTTGATCCGATGTATATTGTAGAGCTGATAATCTGCGCACAATTTCTTTGGGAAGTTTATCTTCGACTTCCGGCCTTCAGGACTCTCTGGTCATGCGTGCACGAATGTTATGGTTATGCATGATCGTTAGGTAATGTTCAATGCTACCATCATACACGACTAGTTTTATAGCAGGAAGGGCTAGTCATTCAGCTTCTACGGGAGCGAATTGTTTGATCATATTGTGTTCAAAACGAGTCCATATTGCCAGCTCTGGTTGCTGGGTTTCTCCTTGAAGTCCATCGATAGCCTTCCTATACCAGACAGTGTAAGGAAGCCCTATTTCTCCTCTCATAGGACTGTTTGCATATATGACCCGTTTCCGGGCATTGTCCCAGATTCCAGGATTCCGCTCGCAATAGTCAATGCATTGAAGAATCTAGACATATATGTCTTCTGCGGGCTTATCTGAAAATAATGGGGGTGGCTCTGATGGTCGCTTAATATTTAGCCCTATCGCATTGGCAGGCGTCTCTGCCATTCCGGACTGTCCTGGTGTCTGCCCTCGCCTGCGTTGGTTATGACTTCATTTTCTTCTTCCTCTATGATCATCGTCATCGTCGTCACTAGGATCTCCCTGGTCACCTCCCTGGGCACCTGAGGGGGATACATCAGCGGCTTCCTTGCCTTTCCCCTTGCGCCTCCTTGTAGGTGGAGCATAGTATTCTCCATCATCGGTTTCCTGTACGGTGGGTAAGGTTGTGGGTCCTGCAGCTTCAGGACTTGGTGCGGCAGCCAACATTCTGTTTATTGACACCATTAATACCTTTAGGGTGTTGTTCATCTCATCATTCTGCGGCTGTTGCTGGTCGTATAACCTGTGTGTCTCTGCTAGGCGCGTAATCTGATCCCTACGCATTTGACGTAGGGTACAGTGGACTTCTCTTTCCCGCGTGATGGTTTGATTTCAGAATGCGAGGAAATCTGCACTCAGGTTTACGACCATTTGTTCCAACGTCTGATCTCGGGCTAATGCCGCCTGGGTCTCTTGCCCAAGTGTTCCATGTAACCCCGCAGTTGCCTCTTCATGATTCTGTTAACACTTATCTTGTGCGTCTATTTTCCTTGCCACTTCCCGTATCATTTCCTCTTGGATACGCTTAACTTCACTTTCCACGCCTGCCAGCTGCCTCTACAAGATTGCAATATCGTTATCGTGGACATCTTGTTCTTCCGCAATTTGCTTTTAAACCTTAATTAGTTTTAAGGTATTATCTTCAGTAGCCCCCTTCAAATGTGCGAAGGGGATATTGGCTTGGGTGAACGAGGTGTCTTTATCCTGGCTTATTCGACCCAAGGTTATCTCAAGATGGGCAGCCAACCTTGCAAAGTTTGCAGCATGGTCTCATCCTGGTTTAGGCGTGAAGGCCCTTGATATCCTACGTGTACTTGCGACACAGGAGGATCGGTGAGAGGGTATATTTCCTCTCTGAAATGCGGGTTCATGAGGTGTTGACGGGGAGGGACTCCATATAGCCGAATCATCGGTTTTGTCCGCCGTATCTCAGCAGGTGTGCATGAGTTCTCCCACCGTTATCTGTTTTCTCGGGTCTTGAGGTATCTCAGCCATTGTGATGCTTTCCAGGTATGCTAATTGCTCTAATAGCCCTGGATGAGTGATTACTGGTACTTCGTACCAGAGTTCTCGATATCCTTTAAAAGGTTTAAGGAATCGTATGTATGATATACAACGTTTGAGATACTCTAGAAGTATAGGTATAAAAGGGTTCGGTTGGTTTGACTCCGGTCTCAAAACCAGGATCTCCTTTTTCTCGAGGTTTAAGATGTACTTGTAGTACATATAAGGATGTGTTAGGCCCAGGCTGAGGGGATGTCTGATCCTCGGAGGACTATGCCTGATTTTTTGTCTTGGAAGTACTGCGTACTCCATTAGACCAGGTCTTCTAACTCCCTGGAATTCCACTCAAGGTTCGAACCATGCCAGGTGCGATATATATGGTTGAATTGATCCCTCGTTGGGATCCCGAAAGGTACGGTGAACCACGACGGTTCTGTGCCAAACTCTGCTTCGCTTTCGAATAACTCACTGTCAAAGACTTCTTAGAATGTTTGAATATAAATGGAACAGTGAGGTGCTTCGAAAATGTAATCGTTGTCTGAACTGGAGGTGGTGTTTGAAGTGAACTCGTCGTTCATATAGTAAGCCGTGGTAAGAGGAGAACTATCAATGTACTGTTAGGCGGATGCCAAACTCAAGTATATAACTGAGGGACATAGGCTAAAATCTTTGATTGGAGAATCTGTCGAGG